>NW_022259392.1:2850-21792 GCF_009602425.1 Actinia tenebrosa | reverse complement strand
CCTCAAGGTGACAAAGAATGCTAGTAACCTTGCATGCAGAGCTGAGTTAGGAAGGTTTCCGCTAAAATGCAAAGCATGCAGTAGAAGCTTTAAATTCTGGTATAAAATTATAAAGTCGGAACTACACCCAAAAAAACTTTCAGCTGAAGTCTACAAAGATATTAAAAATGAAACTAAAAAAGCCTTTTGGAGCATAAAAATCAAAACTACTTTAGAACAACTCGGATTGGGGATAATTTGGATGAAACAAAATGAACTTTCTCCAAGATGGTATGAATATGGAAAAATAATAACCCAAAGAATATATGACATTGAGAGGCAAATTTTATGGAATAATCTCCACAATGATGAAAGGAAAGACGACAGACATAAAAATAAACTCAGTCTTTCGTCAGTTCAAAACGGATTATAACTTTGAAGAATATTTAAGTCAAGTCACCAATATTAAGCACAGAGTGGCGCTTACAAAATTAAGAATTAGYAACCATARGCTTGAAGTAGAAACGGGGAGGTATAAGAGGCCTTATCTCATTTACGATGAAAGGATTTGCCCAGTGTGTAAGTCGGGAGTAGAAATCGAAAAACACTTTCTAGTTTGGTGTCCACTATATGACTCTCATAGAAACGACTTAAGAGAGTTCATAGAAAAAAACACCAGCATTAATTTCAACAATATGAGCGCTGACAGTTGTTTTATGTTCTTAATCAATTCAAAATCAGCGTCTCTACAAAGAGCCATATCAGCATACATTCATCAATGTATGCTGATACGTGAAAATGAAATAAGAAAATTACCTAATACATAGTATATATATATATATATATATACCTATAATACATTTGGAATCAAACACTCATGTACTATTAAGTATAAGGTGCCAAATAAAATTGTATTGTATTGTATTGTAAATAAGCCTCCCGGGGGGCTAAATAAAGGATTTACGGTAATTCTTATGTTGGATACCATGCATGGCTAAAAGAGACAAGGTTTGAGCATTCGACTTTAATTCTTCCCCGAGGTTAATTAAATCTGTCGATCTCAATTGATTCAAACATTGCTCTTCTCGTGCACTAAATGTAAATAATTAGATTCGACAAAAGATCGACATCTGGACTGGGCCTTATACATTCTATAGAGGTTTTGCACCATCACGTGCCGGTGCCCATAGTATTGCTTGGGCTTCCTGTGGTTATATGGCATAACAATAAAATCTCTTTAGCTCTTGGGAATTGAATTCTTGGTAAAATGACTATTTTTACCACTAGTGCGAATTTTCAAGCTTTCTGATTTGGTCTAGAGCTAGGGAAGTATGAGGACATACCGATAAATTATGTCAGCAAATCACATGCATACTTATGTGCGAGTTTCTCCCCTCCCCTCCCCCCCCTCCCACCCCCCACCCCCCCAACCAACTACACACTTAATTATTTTCACAAGGCGAAGTGAACATCAGCGGCGATGAGCGACGATGTAAATATTCTACCGATATTGGCTGAGCCTGATGTGAATAATTGTTCTAGTATATACCAACTTATATACCAAAAGTAGATACAAATCTCACTTTATTTTTTCCCGCAAATCGGCCCACCCTCCCCACGACACAATCAACGATCGGTCCCAAACCACTCTCTAATTAGTTCGCAATTTCAGCCCCCCGGAGTAACGGAGCTCCTAATATGATAAACAAAAGCAGCTAAAAGCACAAAAAGGAAAACGCACTGGCTGAACATCGTATAAATATAATTCAGCTGTTGTGCGCACACAATTCGTCTTCAAAACTAGGTAAAATACTATAGTACACAAGAATTTTAGGGCTAAAGCGATAACCGAAGACATCAAACACTTCATCGTTATAAATCTAAAGATCTAATAAGGCTTAAAACATTGCTTACCTCGTAAATTACGACTACTAAGTTGTATCAACTTCTCCAGTTGTGATGGACGCCATTTTTTGAGGCCGCAAAGGACATCGGGATCATTGTATTGGAGGTTAATGAATGGTTCAAGGGACTTTGGAGCCCGAGGATCGACAGGAACAAAACAAGCTAAAGTTATGTTCATATTCATAATGTTTTGTTTATTTCATAACTTGAGTATTACTCTTAGTTTACATGAGTGTGTTTTTTAAGCTTATGTCTTAATCAATTCAAGTTATTACACTTGTTTAATATTTCCTTATCAAGTTTCAAACACACTTGTAATGAACCTCGATGTACTTATGGGTCCACGGACAGGGATCACCAAAGGAATTGTTTGTAGCGTACAAACGGCAGGAGTTATGACCATTACAAGCACCGCGAATCTTCCTCTTGGCATAGCTCGAGTGGCAGTTGGTATTGGACATAAACAACAAGTGCCAGCAGACGTTCCTACTTGTTCTGCCGTAGTTGGCGTAAAGGATGCGTAGACGCTTGTTGCCGGGACAGCCAAGAACTCCATTTTGGCCTTCACACAAGATATACGTATCTATAGAATAATATGTAGAAGATATCGTAAATAACATTGTGAACAAAAAAAACGTGAAAAAAACTCGTGCCTCGGCTCCTGTTCAATTCCCAATTTTTTTAAAAAAAACTTACGCGTTGACTGACGACGTTGAACTGTACATGTATGAAAGAGAAAGAAACAATAATGAGAGTGAATTACATTTAAAAAAGACATAGAAAAAAATAATATTTGAAGCCCGGGTTAAGCAATGAAGATAGAAAAAAGGCTGATTTACCCTGTCGCATGCATACAACGTACGTGAAGTCTACGACTCGCTACAACTACCCACAACTACCTAAGTTGTGAGCAAGTTGAATGCGACAGTAAGTAAAGCAAAGCAAAAGTTGTGCAGCATAAAATCAACCTGAAGAAATGCGAAAATACAAGACAAGTAAGCAGAATGTGTACAAAATGAATGAAAAAGGGGACCCATACTTGCAAAACCATTCTGGTCTGAAGCAACTACTTCGCCAGCATCTTGAGCTTTGTCTTTACTTGGTGCTGCACAAGTGAGGCCAAGCAGGCCAAGCAGGAACAGCAGGGCGATGGTGAACGACTTCATGGTTTGTCTGCAACAGATAAATCAAGTTTCCCGGTATTTGACCGCTCGTGTATACAGTATCTAGTAGTCTAGATATGTGTGGTTTCTATCAAATGAGCAACTGATAAGTAGTATTCACAGAGTTCAAACGTCACAACAACTATAACACGTTTAATCTCGAAAATACAAAGCAATGACTAAATAGTCTTCTTTTTTTAAGTATTCACTTGGAGTTGCTGACTTCTAGACAATTGATCTATGAATAATAAGTCTTTTAATTAAAAATCAGAGACGAAGTCAACAACAGACAAAAGATAACATGTTAAAATAAATCAAAATGAATAGTCTTCAATACTTATACTTATATTTACAACCACCACTCCCCATGCGGGGCTCTTCCGTGAGGTTCCTTCCACACACACTACCACTACATTCTATATTTACAACATACAACACTCAAATCACATGTTGCTTTTTACGGAGGGAGGAAACCGGAGATCCCGGAGAAAACCCTCGTGGCAAGGGAGAGAACAACACAACGAACAAACTCAACTGTGAGAGTGGTGAGAGGTGGTGAGAGGCGAGCGGTAAACCATTACGCCACCCATGCCACCAATTCAGTATCAACTTCGAGTTACCGACTTCAAGACAATTTTTTTTTAAATCATGCACATTGAACCAATGAATTGTAATTAACAAACAACCTAGTAATTCAGAGCGAACTTTGGACAACTTTATTCTCGCTCGCTTTGCAAAACTAGTGCGTCAACTTTTCATATAATGTGCTTTGATTATCCTAGATTCTAACAGTTTATTTTATTTTAAGATTTCTAAAGTGCTTAGCCTATTACAACCGAAAATCAAACAGTGCTATTTTTAGTTTTTGGCTTTTTTCTCCTCATCCTCAGGTACGATTTTTCTGTAATTTTCAGAATCTTATCATCAAGTACTAATGCAGCCCTTGCATAAATTTGGATGGAAAGTCTAGGGCAGAAAAACAATTATGACGCCGCTTGAAAATTCGATCCAAAATTTGAAGCATATGAAACATCGCACTGTAGAAACATTACCATCGAAAAGGGAAGTTAATAATGTTGCTAAGCTATAACGATGGAATATCCAAACTTTTTTTCCTGTTTTTCCAAACGATGAATATCGTATGAAAGCATTTAAACAAAATTTCATTGCCTTTTACTGTGACATTAGTTACTTATGTTACTATATACGTTTTGGAGCTTCAAGGTTCCTAAATTGGAATCCAATATCTTGAATTCTGGAGAGGTAGTTACTCTAAAGTTTATAGCACACATGTTACTTTTTTATTCAAGAACTTATTATTTTTACTTTAAGCGCACTACCTTTTGGAATCATTGGAATTCATTAAATGCCTTCGTAAATATTTTATAACTTATGACTTAACTTTAATGACTTATTTCATCAGTTCACAAATCAAAGAAAGTCAATAGAAAGTTAGTATAAGATCGAAAGTATAATGTGTATTGATGGGTTGCAAGTATTCCCAAGAGAGTTAAAAGACAAAAACATGGCGGCCATTGTGGTACCGTTAACAATGGATGCTAAGAAATCTTTTGTTAAATGGTACCAACATGGCCGCTATGACGTAATGTGCAAACGAAGAATTTAGTATATTAATCGCAAATTATCATCAGTGTGTTATGGCATTATGCTGAAGACTAATCAGAAGAATGTACGGGCCAAATAATACTTTATTTAACGAGGGTAGAAATAGATTAGGAACCGTTCATTATCTAACTGGGGGAGGGGGCTTGGTGAGAAATTGGAAAAGGCACCCATTTTCTTAGGGGGCCCCCAACAGAGAAAGTGATCTTTTTCAAGACCCCCCTTCACTAGCTTTAGACCTTCACCTGAAATTTCAAGTCCCCTCCCTTAAATCCATAAAAAAAATTCCAGGGCCCCTCCTTTTGTACATGAAAAATTTTCGAGGCCCCTCCTTTTTTCACCTAGCCCCACCCATTTTGTAAAGGAAGAATTATTAATATAAATCTATTCATAGGAGAAAAAACTCTTGTGGCTCAGTGAAGGCCAGAGAGTCTGACATAAGATAGGAATAGGAAAACAACAAGAAGCCGAAATGTCAAAGTGTAAATAAGGAATTAATGATAATTAATCCATAAGTAGAGAAAAACCAGTTGTGGCTCAGTTAACGCCAAAGAGTCTGACATAAGATAGGAATAGGATAAACAACAAGAAACCAAAAATGTCAAAGATAATGGAACATGGACAAATAAATGACTGACATTTCGGTAGATAGAAGGAGCAGCAACAGGATTTGTGGCTACAATTTTTAAGCTTAGATTTTGTTGTCTAAGTAACGATAGGAGGTGCTTGCCCCAAATCTCAACTGAATATTAAGTAACTGGGCACTGTCAGTAATGGACTAATAGCCCCACTTTGTAACAGTCAAATCTCAATTAATTTCGATTAACCACTAATTCTTATTCCAGTAACTGTTACAAAACTACCTAGTCTAGCGACGGTTAAGTTGCTGAATACATGTGTGTGCATCCTGGTTGGTTTCTTGTAATAATAGAAAATGTCTTACATCTGAATTCTCCATAGTGAATTGCAAAAAGGTTATTCCTAAAAATATCTCAAAAATATGCACCTTATGGGTGCAAAAAAGGCCGCCCATGCTAATAAATTCTAAGTAAATTTAGTATTCAGATTTTTCAAATACACCAGATTTATTTATTTCTGCATGCACCAAGTCAATATACTGCAAACATAAATGTCCCCTAGTGATCTTCAAGACACTACATTAGTTATTCAAATAACAGGGAGTGTTTGATTGAATGACTTATAGATCTTAGATGTTTATCTTTTGACTGCAGGGTCTTATAACCTGAATGGTAATCGTACAAGTCTTGTCTAGGCTGACTTACCAATAATGTCTTCTGACAGGATGTTACTGGGGCAAATGAAGCACCCAACATGATGACATCTACAACTGTGGGGATCTGTGGGGTCAAAACAAAGGCATTTTTAAACATATTGCTACGATTCTTGAAAGATTAGGCAAGATTAAAGTCTTGACAAATACTGACAAGATCTTGCCTAAACCTGGAAGACCTTGCAAGAAATAGATCCTGCAAGCTCTTGATCAAGTCCTCTAAGATCTTTTAAGATCTTGTAACTAGACATTGACAGGATTGTTTAAAAAATCTTGGGTCTTATTGCCAAGATCATGGCACAACTTTTTTATTTTTTCATTTTTAGTAAAAAGAGCATCCTTGGAAGTAACCTTTACACACAATAAAAGTCTGAAGTACTTTAAGCCACTGGCTTATCATGAAGGCTCTTTACTAATAACCTATCTATAGTATTTATGAGAAAGAGCACAGGGAATTGGATGCATGGATACCCATGATAGACAATGTTACATTTATTATTATAGATCTATATATTATTATCATTTAATACAACTCACACAAAGAATCTCATTCTCAACCGAATGACCCATAGTCTGAAATGGGAGAACATTGTATGCCCAAGTAAAAAGGATATATTGTTTGCTGTGCTGTATGTCAGGGCTTAAAATAACAGTAATTAAGTTGCCGATCATGAAGATTGAACAAATACGTTTTAGCTTGGTCATACCTCATTTTTGGCTAAACATTATTAGTTGAAACAACCAGCAAGGCAAAGATTTCACCAGACAAGTTGCAATTCTGAGTGGACATTGTCCGATGTCTGGCTGGTATTTGAAGCCCTGGTACATGTGATCTTATTGAGCTCTTAGAGATTAGCAGAAACTTGAGAAGTGTTGAGAAGCACTCCACTACTTACTATCTTGTGTTCTGGCAATTTACTGCATGCTTATATACGACTTCAAGTTTTCTATTTTTCCATAAAAAAATTCAATTATGACTAAGGAACACACCAACCAACATTGGAGACCTAAACTTGCTAGTGTTCCTCCGAACTGCTGGATAAGAGACCTTTGTAGTCTTCATTAAAGCTGAAACTCTGAAGAAAAATTGGAGAAAATTCAGACTACTTTGATAGAGTTAACACTTGATAAATTCCCACTTGATTCGATTTGTGAGTTACTGTTACTTGACTCGGGGTTGGAAGAAATTTGATGTTTGTAGTATAGATAGGAATCGCCACTTCATGGGATGAAAATACCTCTGGCATGTTTGTGTTGAGTTCCTGGACTCGTTAGTGAAGTTTGTTAGGCTTCTTCCTTTATTCGAAGATTTTTCTCCAGGTTCTTCGGTTTCCCCCCTCCACAAAACCCTGGCTTTGGTCAACTTTGAGGTTTTTCATGTAGGGTATTGACAAGATTTGAATTTAAAATATGACGCATATATCCCTCACGCGAGTATTCACAGTATTTCCYACCGAATCTAGCCAGTTATACAATCAATTGTCCTCATTACCTTGATTGGTAATAAATACTTCTGTAATAGGCGATCACAAGAAGTGTGTCCTAAAGCTTCTAGTACACATACGTTCTTGGTTATTTCTTTATAGGTATTAGCGTTTACTGCTAATAAATAGTTGATCTCAGTGTCAACGATGGTCAAAACTCGCAAATCTTCATCGGAGATCTCCTTCATGTAATGGGCTCCCACGTACTGATCAATGTAAATCCCCTCCACTTGTTGCGACTCCAGCGCTTCGTACATTTCTTGGAATGAACCGTATTCTATAATGCAAAGTTACTAGTCAGTTGAAGGTGCATTAATGATCCCACAAAGAAAAGAAAGCCAACTACAAGTACAGTTTATACTTAACGGCCTCAAATGTATGTATGTAGGTGGACGCAGTAGTGTTTATATAGTGTTTTAGGATTATTCCCACATGGAAAGAATTGAGCCATAGTTTAAATAAAATGATCTTTGCACCTACTTTAAGATCTCATATGTAAAATGCAAGGTACTGTTGGCTAGTAAGGGTTATGAATCTTTAAAAATCCGACATGTAAATTGGAACATAGTTTAAAGAACAAAGGGGGAAAAGTTCTGCAATTTCTGTTGTCTGCTTCAAACTTTCAGCACATCGAGCTTTGTTGAATACGCTCTAAGAATGTCATATTCTCATTATTATTATCATCATCATCAGCATCATCAGCATTATCAGTTTTGCGCAAAGGCCAATGTTCGTCAGGTCGGAATTCCAAAACGATCAGTTATAGATCTGCGCACAAATGGAATTGATAATTGGTAATTTTTTCTGGGAACGAGCAAATGAAAACCACGTGGTTGTAATGTTAGCCAATCAAAAATCATTCGTAGTCCGATTCTTCTATAGTGCGTTGTGTTGCCACAGACCGAAAGCAACAGTGGACCCTCCTCAAAAGTATCGTGGATGCAAGTCTAACATGAAAATACAAAAGAAATCACACTTTTTCTCGATGGAATTTGTAACATTTCTTTGTATTTACATGTTAGCCTCGGATCCAAGATAAATTTGAGAAGGGCCCATTTATCACTTTGAGTAGTCATTACTATCTGCATACCTATGGGCTGAGTTCCTTTGTTTATCGCGTCAATTGATGCTCCAGTAGATGACAAGACAGCAACCTACATCAGTAAATGAATCATCAGATATAATTAACATCTATGTACAGAACAAATTACTACTGATTACTACTTTGATGAGAAAATATCCTAGAATTGTGTAACAGTAACTTGAAAGTGACTCAAAGACAGTTTCCATGTCAATAATAGTGAATGGGTGTCAATATTTATTTTCTTCTAGTGATTAGTTTACGTAGAACCCATTTAAGAGCCAAACATTAAAGAACCGCTTTAAATCTCGCGTTATGATTGGTTAGGAAGCGCGTGCATTATGAGAACAAACAACACGCGCGCACTTTTTATTTCGTCACTCGTGTCCAAAATAAGAAAGAAATTTTAAAAACTTGTTTTCTGTGCATGAAGGTATAAAGCACTTAAGCATTGGGAGAAACCACTCCATGTCGTGCTTCTCCTAAAACTTCTCTCGTGTTCTGCCAATCACCACGTGTTTTATAACCGCACACAGCACGCGCACGCGTTTTTTATTTCTTCAATACTATACGTCTGTCTTGGCCAAAGTTTTAATTCATTCCGCAAAGATTTGAAATGATTTCTCTGATCGAAGCAAATGGTGCGTGGCTAAACCAATCCCAGTTTAATTTGGTTGAGTATTTTAAGTGGATAGGCACTCATAGATATGAATACCTTTTTGTTTTCAATGCCTGAGTTAATCAAAGTCAAGGCGTTGGTTACTGTAGCTGTGAACATGGCTACAATCACGATACCGACTAGTATCCAGATCACACCAAATACACGGCCAAATATGGACTTGGGGGTCTTGTCTCCATACCTATTTGTAAATTCAAATAAGATTTAATTCATATACTACTATTACTATTAACAGTATAATGAATGAGTCAAGTGCTCTTACCCTACTGTTGTCATGGAAACAAATGCCCACCAAAAGCCTTCCCACCAACCCTTTAAGAAGGTTCTTTGAAACTCGTCACTGTTACCACGCGATTCCTTGAAGATAAATCATTATCGTGACTAGATACGCATGAAGAAAATATCAGCTTACATTACCAATAATAGACCATAAGGGAAGCGAGGGACCAGCAAGGGAAGTGAGGGACCATCAAGGGAAGTGAGGGACCATCAAGGGAAGTGAGGACCATCAAGGGAAGTGAGGGACCAGCAAGGGACGCGAGGGACCAGCAAGGAAAGTGAAGGACCATCAAGGGAAGTGAGGGACCATCAAGGGAAGTGAGGGACCATCAAGGGAAGTAATGGTACCATCAAGAAAAGTGAAGGACCATCAAGGGATGTGAGGGACCATCAAGAGAAGTGAGGGACCATCAAGGGAAGTGAGGGACCATCAAAAGTACTCACCAAAATCCAGATACAGACTCCTGATAAGCCAGCCAATATAAAAGTGTAAACGAATATCGGCCAAGTATCCAATAACGCTTGCAGCATTAATTCCATTGACTTTTGATTAAAATGGTTTTTATTTATTATCAGGGCGCGACTGCTTGTTTTGACGATAGGGTTAAAGCTGAGCGGTGTTCCTGTGTAATCAGGCCAGCTCAAACTGTTCACTAATCTTGATGTGATGGGCAAAATGATGTCACTTTGACCAGAAGTGATCTCTTGTTCCAGCTCATTTGAAGTGTTGACAACCTCATGGGGAAAAATACGTCTTTGAGATACAAAACTTTGGTGTGTTTGAGGACACTGACTCCCTTACATAGCTGCGCGTTACTTCACATTATATCATGATCACATCACATCACATTACGTCACGTCACGTCACGTCACGTCACGTCAAGTCACGACATGTCACGTCACGTCAATACCTGAATTAATAATACATACCTTCCATGTTATATTCAAGGGACTTGGACAACTATGATAGCACATTTTGAAGCTGAATAACAGGCAGTCGACTATAATCCCATTGGTCCCTTGATTGTCTTTGACACGACCATTAGTATTGTAAAAGACATAAGGGGGGCTGTACATCAGTGCTATCGTAATTCCTCCTATCTTATCAGGGCATTCTTGATTGTGCTTGTTACCACTGACGTGGCTGCTTGATGACGGTGATGATGGTGATGGTGTTGTTGTTGATGATGATGATGATGGTGATGGTGGTGGTGATGTTGATGATGTTGATGGTGATGGTGATGACGATGGTGATGACGATGGTGATGATTGTGATGATGGTGATGATGATGACGATGGTGATGGTGGTGATGGTGGTGGTGATGATGATGATGATGACGATGGTGATGGTGGTGATGGTGGTGGTGATGATGATGATGATGACGATGAAACTTCAACCAGCGGAAATTCGTTAACCAGCATCCATATGACCACATGCAACCAGACGGACATCATCGTTGATTTGTTCATCTATAAAAAAATAAGTTTGCTAATGAATAGATAGAATCCTATTGAAACAAATTCTTTCTGCAATGTAGATGAAGGGAAAAGTTGCAAAAACATACCGAAAGAGTAACTCACGCAGGTCACGAATTTTTAAGAGTCCTTTACTATCAATCTATCAAGTTTCAATACCCTCTATGTTATAATATTTTAGGTTCTTGATACTTTCTCTTGATTATTTTGAACCGACGGTCAAAGTGCGGCGTGCATACTTCACATAACCCATAACCCCATACTTCCCCTACATGGTTCGGACCCCCCACACACTGACACTCTTGGAGGCGACTGTTGCGTAACAATAGCAAGTACTTTTCCAATAATTGATTAACTTTAAGAGAGAATTCTTTTCGTATTCAAGCAGTGAGCGCCAAAAACTATTTTCTTGAAGAAAGGCTGTCGTACAAGGCTAAAATCTTGTTATTCAAAAAGTTTAACTTAATTGTTTGGAAGTGGAGATGACCGATGAAAGTGGAATCAAAATGTTAACCCAAAGCAAAAATTTTATTCGAAAATGAGGTTTAGGCCTAATTCATTTGCTTATTTCCCATATATTTTCTATAAAAAAAAGCCTGACAAAGCAACATTCTAACACAAATGCAACAAAACATCTTTGTACAATTGAAAATACCGCTTCAAACAGGCATTTTATCATAGTACATCAGTTTCTAACTGTTTAAAAAAGGTTTTGAGTGTTACCCCAAAACAAAGATTGGTATCAAAACTCATACGAAGGTCTAGCTTTTGGGGCTTCTTGCCATTATTGCTCATTATTGAAAAACATTTCCTCTTAATTAATTGGGAAAGATAAAAGGAAACCGAATTTTATCGATACCCGAATGATAGAAACCTCTGGATTGAATTGGAGGTTTAGATTGGGTAAGTTTTTGCAGAGGGAAGAAAAAACGGTGAATCCAGCGAAACACCCATACAACAAGGCAGGACCTCACATTTGATGCCGAGTCCATGCATGAATCGAACACACGAAAGTGGATACAAATACATAAAGATTCCATTCTAAAGAAACTATTTTCATAATTGCAATAAAAATTTCTT
The DNA here is from genome assembly GCF_009602425.1 of Actinia tenebrosa. The sequence continues at coordinate 9,752 of NW_022259392.1, read as the reverse complement.
TTTGTATCAACCTTTTTGCTGCAATTATCTAGAAATACTGTTGTTTCGCACAAGCATCATTACTTAACGGTACAACGTGAAACGCCCAAAGAAAATTGGAAAGTTACCAGAAAGACCTATTTTAATTTTGCACAGTGTATAGTTTTTAATTTGATGCGCCTTTTTGAGTGACATTAATGAGATTCTAACCTGGATAATTTCAGTATCTGACAATGTGTTTCATTCTTATCTCAAGGCAAATACTTTTTTTTACATGCATGAAGATCTAGTCAAGTACGTAAATAGCTAAACTTCAAATCAGTCTAGTAAGCGACACAGCTTTAATTGCCTCTAATTTTTCCTTTTTGAAAACGAAGACGGTTAAATGATTAATTTCGAAACAAGCTATAAAATACTGAACTTTATCTATAAATACACTGAAAAAGTCATATTTTCCCTTATCAAAATCTTTACCTTTCTCAAATCCTTCATTTTTTTCCCTTTTCTTTTTCCAAACGTTTCTTTGCTTTCTCTTTTTTCAGTTCGCCTTAGTTAGTTCCCACTAATAACGGCAAGGCATCTGCTCTTTTTTTAATTAACTCAAGCATGGCACCAGCTGCAGAATAAACATAAATTAAATTAAGTTTGTTCACTTTTTTATGATTAACAGCCAACGAACTTACAGTCAAAATGTTTAATATCGATCGTCGATTTGAGGGATTTTTATTGAATTAAGACATTAAAAATATAACAGAAAACTGAAATAAGGAAAAAGATGACTTACCTTTCCTTATGCAGTGGAAAATACTTTTTTGGAACGACCAATAATTAAGCTTGGGGGTGCCGTCACGTCAAGGCCCACATCTGAACCGCACATTCATAATCATAAAGAAAAAACTAAGTATGTAATTAAGCTAGATAGCCACCCGCCGTCTTATTAAGAGAGATGATAGACCAACAGGCTTCGTTAGGCATTCGTTTAGGCGTTCTTCTTTTTAAACTGTCGTACACAGTATGACAACCTGCTGTGGCTTAAAGGATGATCTCCTTTACTTTCCTAGATATCTTCAAGCTAATCTTATATATTGAGACCTTTTTTCTTTGTGACACCGACCAGCTCATCGTTTATCAACATTTAAATTCTTATTTATTTCTATCAGTTTAACAGGATCCCGTTCAGCCTAAAGCTAATTTAAATGTAGTTCAGTATTAAAAAAATACGATTACAAAATTAATAGAATTGAATTCATTTAGCATGACGATTTAAAAACAAAGTTTGAACGCTGTGAATGGTCTAATAAGTGTCGGCAGCTGCGTTTTGTGACCGTGCCGTGTCAGTGCAGTTTTCAGTGGCATCAGTAGTATCAGTGGCCAACGATTCGGCAAAATGGTGCGCAAACAAGAAACACAAGAAAAAAAAAAAAAAACCAATCAACGTTTATCGTTGTTTTCTCCTGTATCTTTTCACATAGTCATGCAGGTGGCCTCTTTACCGCCTCTTTATCCATAAAAGTGAGCACAGATCTGAACAAAGTTTTTTTTAAGAACACCAATTAAGGATCAACGTGATAAGTTAAAAATACTAGGAACCCTTGGCCTTGAAGATAAATTGCAAATGAGAGTAAAGAAACAAAAGGTAACATACGGTATGGTTAGAGTACAACTACAAATTTGCGGCATTGCTTAACACTCATACGAAAAACGTTCTAATCTATTGATTTTTTTACAAACTAGTACAACATAACGCGATGTCTATTGTTATCAGTGATATATTGTATAGGTTAGAGCAGGTTATATAGCATTGTTATCAGTGCTATATTGTATAGGTTAGAGTAGGTTATATAGCATTGTTATCAGTGTTATATTGTATTGGTTAGAGCAGGTTATATAGCATTGTTACAGTGCTATATTGTATTGGTTAGAGCAGGTTATTCTACATAAACGACAAATGATTATTTAACAACTTTTATAAAATAACTGTTATGAATCTCGAGTTCTGATTGGTTGGGAGAGCGTGCTTTATAAGAGCATACAGCACGCGCGCGCATTTTTGGTAGCGTCCTTCCTATCTATAATAACGGTTATTGTAATTTGTATTTTATAAAAGAAATAAAAAAACTTGCTTGCTGTGCTGTTGAGTTATATAACTGCACACAGCACGCGCGCGCGTTTTCTATTTCTTCAATTATGCACTCGCAATAAGAACACCAGCACTCAAGTGAGAATGTGCAAACCAGAATTCAATGCGCGCTGTAATATTTTCGAAGATGTGCGAGCGCTATCAAAAGTAGCGCGTGCTCAGATTCGAAAAAGGACCGCTATTTTCGGGCAAGATCTTACGCGCGCTATGGAAAACACATACAAAACTTTATTTTATTTTACTTCTACAAACATACAGCAATGTTTTCAATGGCTTCCAAAGGATTAGGAATTAACACTGCCTGAAAATACCTCGTTTTCATGTCTGCGCCTGCGATATTTATGAAAGCGCTCGCGCATGTCTGAAAATTAAATCCTCTGTTGTGACGTAAATAAACTCAAAGACAAAATAGGTTAATAGAAAAACGAAGTGGAATAGTAGCAGAAACGTTTATCGACAATGAGTGAAGACGAAAAGGCGGATGAAGGAGGAGAGAGGAAGGGAGGTAAAGATGGGAGCACATATCCAGGGGAAGGTATTCGGATGTCTGTATATGGATTAAAAACCTACACCGCTGAACAGGAAAAGGAGCAGTGGAGAGAGAATGTCAGGGTAGGTTGGGTTGATCAAAGTCAGAGCAAGGTTATCTCATAGATCGAGTTGGAATTTAGCTTGTTGGGATTGGCATAAGGAGGACAAGCGGAGAAAAAACCCAAATGAGTGACCTGGGAAGCATGTGTTGCGTAGCGGTGAGAGCGCTCGGCTCAAACCGATGCGACCCGGCGGGTTCGAGTCCCGACGAGCTCGGTGTCGTATGTGAGTTGAGTTGTTGGTTGGTTCTCTCCTGTGCTTCGAGGGTTTTCCGGGTTCTCCGGCTTTCTTCCCTCCGCAAAAATCAACTTCTAGAATTCCAATTGGAATCGAGTGGAAGAAGAGCCACTCTGTGGAATCCACTGTTAATCCCATTATTATTTATTATTATTAACAAACTCTGCTCACGTGAGATGCTGCATCCTGCATATTTTTATACTCTTAACCGTTAACTAATAACTCGAATAAGTATCCCCATGATACAACGATTCGAGATCCTTTCTTATTGTCGTTTGTGCTGAATGTCATTACAGCGTGAGTTTAGGATCAACAAGAACCACTTCATTAACTCAGGCAAAAGTGCTGATGTATGCAATACATGGAAAGTCAATTTCAGTCGTTATTTCAAGGGTGAACAACCTCTACAAAACATCAGTTATTTCAATACAGGAAAAAAGGTAAGACTTTTGCATCAGAAATGACTCGATTTGCCGTTTACTTTAAAGCTCCGCCATGGTAGTCACCTTCCTATACGCGCTCTGATTGGCCGAGAATTGTGATTTATTAGAAAACGGAGTATGGTAGCTGAAACCATTCGCGCGCGTAGAGTGCCTTGCAAAGAAAAACTGCATTGTGTAAGAAAAAAGCAATGGAAACTACAACGGATTCTTTCTAAATCATAAGTTACATAAAACAGCTTTTTCTGTGCTTCATTAAGGATAAAGCACGCAGGCAGCGTTGAACGCACGAAAGAAGTGCAAAGAAACACAGGAGCCGTAACAAAGGCTTGAAGAATTATTAGTAGCGCAACTAACATTACAGCTATCTAACACGTACTATATACCTTAATAAACTAAAGGGTGACACCTTACACTACCACTAACGAATAACACCTATCAGGTGCGCAACCAACATTACATCTATCTAACACTATATACCTTAATCAACTAAAGGATGACACCTTACACTAACACTAACGAATAACACCTATCAGGTGCGCAACCAACATTACAGCTATCTAACATCATATACCTTAATCAACTAAAGGATGACACCTTACACTAACACTAACGAATAACACCTATCAGGTGCGCATACAACATTACAGCTATCTAACATTCATAGAAGTTTACATGACGCCAACCATGTGCGATGGTAGAAACAATACGATCGTTTTACTAGAAATATTTCAACTTCCCAGAGTAAAGGGATATTGTCGTTCTGCCATCTAACATGGCTTCTTGGACGTAATCATGCAAAACCTCTATAGTTTGATAACTCAAGTATAAGTGACCCCATGTCTTTTATTATTTAGAGCAAGGCCTTATCGATTTATGATAGGACATTCCACATCGAGGAAGGATATTGTAGTAAACTGCGCCGTGATGATCGACAACACAGCTTTGCACTAGATATCTATTCAGAGGTAGGTTAAAATAACAACGCGCCTTACGCCTCACAAGCATATTTATAAGTTTCTTATGGAAATTCTTATGCCGTAAACTGGATTAGAAAGAATTGGAACTTGGTTTTTCGGAAAAGAGGGGTGCTCCGTTAATACAATACAAGCAAATGATGGTACTTTTCAATTAGAGCAGTTTTCGCATGACTGTGAAAAGCTCACGGCACGAACACGTTCTTGACACGGCAAGGGATACGCCAGACCAATCACATTGCTCGAGATTTCACTCTCCATCCAATCAAATACCCAGAACACGGCATAAACACGGCGCGGACGCGGTCACGCCAAAGTCACGGCACTTGCGGACCAATCACATTGCGCGAGAAAAAAATCAGCCAATCAAAATTCTAGAAAACATCACGGTCGCAGCAAGGCACGCATACGGCACCGACGTTTTCACAGTCATACGAAAGCTTTTCAAAGCCTAGTGGTGCTTACCATGTACTTAAGTATCTAAATGTTACCCATAGGAATGCAAAAAAGACGTACCAACACTTACATCATCCCAGTATGGTCGACGTCCCGCACTCGAAACACCATCACGAAAACACTGTCGAGTATTGACGGTAAAGAGAGACTTCTACCGGGAAAGCGGTGCACATATCATGGGGAAATTATCCATGTTAAAATAATAACGATGTTAAAAAAACTCTTTATTGTTGTCAGCACACGTTTGGCTTATGTCAAGAGCTAAAAAATAAAATTATTGCTAGAAAATTGTAGCTAAGGTTTTTTGTTTGCAGACAAGCAAGATAAGGTTTTCATTATAGGGATTTGCCATCGCGGACAAGATCAAGCTAGATTTTAAGTAAAAAATACTGGTAAAAGCGCGCAAACGATAAGATTATCTCGATTATTATTATCATTATTTTAATAATCATACTTTGATTTTGTTAAATATTATTTAAAAAAGATGAAAAATAATTTGAACACTTTTTAATAGAAGCGCGCTAAAGCTCTTGATACTTGTTGCTAAAAATTAAGTCAAATTGAAAGAATCTAGACTCGAAATTCCTGCCCCGATCCAAATTAATTGCCCTATTTCACTATGACGTCACTGCTTGTTTATGTGGGGGATAGAATCGCCAAATCCAATAGAAAATTCAACAAAATTTGCTCCTAGCGAAACAGTTTAATCTAAAATGGCCTGATATATAATATGTGTTAATATTAAAAAATATTCTGAGCATTTGCTGGCTATTCTACTTCTCTTCGTGGATTGATAAGGGTTTTAGAACAATTTTCAGTGAATTTGCGTTGATTTGCCCCCCTCCGACAACCATGATCCTTTGCGTTTAAACAATAGATTGTTTTGATGTGATGTCATAGTGAAATAGGGCAATTGATTTGCCGGGTTAGAGTGAGTGAGCTAGCCATTTATATTGAAGGGGTGCGTAGCTTTTTGTATCGCATTAGATTATGTCAAGTTGTTTGGGCGTAATATCGAATTCCTATTTCAGAGCCCTTCTTATTCTGTTGAGTATTTATCTCGCTTCTAGTAGCAATTTAGATTGAATATCATTGTGGAAAATGCTTCTGAGAGACACGTGAAAATATTAGACTTACAACCCAAACGAGTTCCATCACAATACTGATTTGTTAAAACCATGTAAAGTTTAAATAAAAACTATGTAAATTTGATGTATGACACATGAAATTTCTGAATCTTGTATTCATGCATGATCAAATAAATAAATAAAGTAGATTCGAATAGGAATGCTGAATCAAATAAATGAATAAAATAGAGTCGAATTGGAATGCTGAATCAAATAAATGAATAAAAGAACCAGAATAAGTGTACTGTGCAAGTCATCTGTTGGGATCTACTTTGATGTTCTCTTTCGTATTCGTTGACATTTTGGACAAGAATCCTTTTTGAAACACAATCTAATGAGAATTGGAATGGAAAAATAGATGAGAATAAAGAAAAGAGGAAAATCTAGACGTTTTCCCACACTTTCTTGACTTACATAGGTATGAACAGTCCCCCCCTCCACTAAATGCTTAATGCTGTAAAGTCTATTGCTTCTCGAGTAGTCGCGGTAAATTATTGAAGCTGCAGGTGCATGTGGCGCCTTGCAACCGTTATCATTATTTTTTTAAACAATGTATAGATAGGTTATTCGATAACAGAACTATTTTAGCGTGTATCCTTTTCATAAGAGAGAGAGAGAGAGGGGAGGGGGGAGAAATGGCACTGGTTGAAATGATAAAAGAAACCAAAACCCGATGCTTTGTTCAAGTCAACCAACATAGCGGCTATGACGCCGTATATTTACACTAAAAATAGCACATATTGCAGGTATATATATACATGAGCATTAAAGAAGTTAAACAGATCGAGCTTTCCATTGATACCCTACCATTATCATATAGAGAATGAAAATTTTTCTTGTGGAACAAGCATATTGCAAGCCCATATGTGCGCAAAGACAAAGGGGTAATGGTAATGTATTGTATGTGATATATGAGATTTACCCACTACTGACGCTTACTTGTGGAACAAGCATA
>NW_022259381.1:237437-252920 GCF_009602425.1 Actinia tenebrosa | reverse complement strand
AAAAACAAGATGAAAATTAAGAGAGAACAAACACTTACCAAACGATGAACGACTCACAATAAGCACATGGCAGACAACACGGCGCGCGGGGTTAATCGGTTAGGGAACCACACGGACACTGGACATACTGAAACGACGGATATACGCACTAACTCAAAACTGTTGAGAAATGCCTCAACATCGGCTGATAACTGTCATAAATTTAAGACACGTAATACCAGCAAATTCGGTATAATTGATCCTTTTTGACAATACAGTAGATAAAGAGAAGATCTGAAGTGGAAAAGGGTTAACGATTCTCTATAATCTCCATAGTCGATGTTTCTGCATTGGCATCAAAGCGAAAATGAGTAGATCACGTGACTTTTCAGTGTGATAATATAGTTGGTCGAGGCGCGCAAAGCATGCTAGCTAACTTGACATCCTCCTTTAGTATTCCCTATATTTTAGCAGTGTTTCTTAGTTTTTCAGTCTGATTTTTAAATAGTTTTATGACTGTTTTCATATCTTTTATATGTTAATTAGTTAATTTAATATTTAGTATATAATTTTAATACTTTAGTATTTGTAAATATTTAAGCAATTCAGTCAGCTAGCTATTGCTACTGCCATGATATTTTTTATCAATAAATAAATCTATCTATATCTATCTATCTATCCATTAGAAAAAATGTCCTCTTGCAACACGAAAATATGCGTGTCATTGAAAGCTTACCAACCTACTTCTTTATAACCGTAACATGAAAAAAAAAATTATTATTAATAATTAAGTAAAAAAATTATGAACACCTCAGTTTACAAATATTTGAAATACGAAAAAATAGCAAGCATCACTATTTTAACACTTTTCTTTATAAATGTTATTGGTTTTGAGAAAAAAAATACCCAAAACTTTTTCATGCTTTTGTTGTATTCATAATTTTGTGCAACTATGGGGAAAATTTACAGGTTTCAGCTCTTAAATCAACCGCCCTTTTCAGACCATTTAAGGAGTGTAATTATTAAAGGCAATCATAAAAAGACTATAAATTATGGAGTATTTACGAACGTATAAACGTCAAGTTCACGTCTCCATCCAATCGCTTGTGAATAAAGCCACCATCAATTAAACGAATAATTAGCGGTATTATTAAACGAATTAATTATTATCATCAATATTTGCATTTGTAGCGTGTTTTTATATAGCTGTTTTTTGTTGTTTAGTGACAGAGTAGTTGGCAACATGCTCTTCTCGGGGCGTTATCGTTCTTTGGTCGTCCTGGTCGTTTTCTTAACCTTGTTGTTGCAGGTGGATATTTCACGGTCAGGTACTTATTTTTAATGTGTTTAATGCGAAGTGACGGAATAGAGAATCATAGAAGTGATAATTTTACACGTTCAGAGGCATATCAATTACGTGCACGTATCGCTCAATACTCGAAAACTGAGCTGTTGTTGTTTTGTTTTTTTGTCACCCACCCATTTTTTTTCTTTAAATCATGAATGAAGAGAAACACTTCGTTTTTTAGCCTTGCTAGCTAAATGTCAAGATGAATTATATTCACGCCTAAGCTGCACTTGAGCTCTTTTTGTAAGCATTTTCTTACAGACTGTTTCGCACTTATTACTAGAAATTCAAAACAAAAAAAATCGCTTGGTTTGTAGTTTGCGATCATTTCAATTTATTCCATGTAATAATGATTTTCAAAAATATGATTTATTTATTTAATGATTATCTATACTAGTTCTCCTTCTCCTTCTCCTTCTCCTTCTCCTACACTGTTCCCATATAAGTCATATAAGTGAGTTTGAAAAAAAATTTTTTTATTTGATATACACTCTAACTTCAAGTCAAAGTTCTCGTCTTGTTTTTCTTTGAAATCATGTTCGCTGTAGTTCATGTGGAAATCTTGTAAAAGAAGTCGTAAAAGAAGGATTTAAATTCTGCGTGGAATGTGGTAACTGTTTGAAAAGTTCTTTCTCCGATGAGAGTAGCAATGTTGCGTCTAGAGATGTCGATACCATGCCTAAATGTTAACTTCTGCGGCTAAAAATCATATGATTACACCTTCGGAAGGAAACATTATTGCTTGTCAGTTATACATCAATACTATAAGTCTCAAGAGTTTTTTTTTTTTTTTTATTCAATTGAGCGATCTTGAAACGAGAACGGCTTCCACACAAATATTTGCGATTTGAAGACCGGCGCCATAATTATGCAAACGCGCCAAAATATGCTGACTTCTGCGGCAAAAAATCATATGATCTCTACTTCGGAAACAATATTTATTATATAATTAGCTATGAAATATCTATTTTTCTCTATTTCGAAAAATTGATATCTTCACATGTGAAAATAACATGTTATTTTCACGTGGGAAAATAACACCATTGCGATGGCTATTCAAAAATACACGGAAAGAATTGCCTGAAAAAGGCAAAACATACTTCATTGATATTTATATAATAAACAGAATATTACATGGGCGCGCTTCATGTAATATCCTCTATTTATTACTTGTCAGTTATACATCAATATACTATAAGTATCAGGTTTTTTCATTATTAAGCAATCGAGTGATCAGGGAACGAGAACACATAGAGGCCATACTCAAAATCTCTTTTCGAAGAGGTGGCTCTAAGCCTTTCGAAACATTCCATTTTCGATAATGTATTCAGGCTCGTCTCCATATCCCTCACACCTCCCTGCCTAAATCAAGCGTTGCAAAAATAAGTATTCCCCAGTCTTCCTCTGTCAAAATATTTCAATTTTTTTTTACCATGCCTCTAACTTGTGTTTTGAGCTCTGGGGCGTGCTTTAGTTTTTGAAAATATTCGTGTTTCAGAATATGGTTTCATGTTTTGGTAAATCGTGTGTTTCAGAACACTCATCGTAACAAAATATCCTCATATCATTCTAGATACTGTGTGCAATAAACCCTTAGGAATTCAAAATGGCAACGTCAAGGATCATCAAATGTCTTCCTTTAAAGCCTACAACGGCGATATATCCATATATGGAGCAAAAAACGCTAGGCTAATGAAGACGTCATCACCACAGGGATATCGTGGGGACAAAAGTGCTCCTAAAGAGTCTTGGATAACGGTTGATTTTGAAAAGAAACTTGTGATTACAGCAATTGCTACACAAGGATATGGCGACCCGACAACTGATGAATGGGTTACAAAGTTCGTCTTGTTGTACTTTTCCAATGGACAAAACTTTAAGCCGCTTAAAGATGAGCACGACGACATCAATGTAAGGGCATTCATCACTTTTAAACTTTCGGATTTCTTAATTTTTGGTGATATTATTAGTTTAGTGTGATGAGAATGATGATAAGACTGAACATATTGGCGTGATTGTGCTGATTACTTATGAGTTGATGATGATGATGATGGGGTAGATGATAATGATGCCGCGATAAATATGTGATAATTATAGTAAAATGATGATGATGATGAATTTCGAAAATTAATATATAATAAATGGTCTGGAAATTAGCAATTTTTATCAAAATACTATATTCAACGATATATCCTGATTTATTTATAATGTTTTCATGGTTTTCATGTCTAAAAAAACAGATATTTATTGGAAACAACGACAGCAGTACTGTTCATCGTCAAAACATACCTTTGCCTGTGATCGTGTCCCAGATCATCATATTACCGAAGAAATGGAACAATAACGTAGGGCTGCGAATGGAGTTATATGGATGTGAACCAGGTGAGCAAGCATTCCCAAGAGAGTTAAAAGACAAAAACATGGCGGCCATTGTGGTACCGTTAACCATGGATGCTAATGAGAAATTTGTCGTTAAATGGTACCAACATGGCCGCGATGACGTAACGTGCAAACGAAGAATACTCCAGTTTGGAGTCGTCTTTTCCTTAGCAGTAACATCGGGTCTGCGTTCACATATTCAATCATTCAACCAAAACTTGTGTCGGAATTTTAATTAACATTGCTCAGTACTTGTAAGCCCAACTTCAAAACCTGCGGAGTTGAATGTCATTTTCTTCATGAAATAGCAATAAATACACTCAATTGCAAAATCCTTGTCGGGTTGGAATCATATAGAACATAAAAAGCTGAGACCGAAATGGTACATGGGAAGTACGTTGTGGAACACATCGTTTCACTCGTGGAAAGTTCATACATTATTGCACGAACAAAAAGCATGGAGGCTTTTTACACGTTTCATATCAACTGTGTATCTTTTCTGAATACAACAGAGGATAATTATGTCATTTCTCTCATGTTTTGAACCCGACAACGTTTTTGCAATTGATTAAACATACCTCACTAAAAGATAGAAATTCAAGGAAGTGGATTTTAAAAGGTTCTTTATATTATTTGTGTTTTTTTAATGATTATTCAATAATGTTAGTGTAATAACAGACCCTTTCTGCTTCACAGATTTTTACATAACTGTGTTGTTGATGCTCTCTGATCGACCTTTCACAATGGAGTTCTTAAACAACCAAAGCTACGATTATGAAGTAGCAAAGGAGGAGTCCTTAACAGAGGTAACACGACTGGAAAAAATGAAATAAATTCGTAAAGCTAATAATACGTTTATAGTCTCAATTACAAATCTTTTGGAAAAAGTTCCGTGTTATAAGTAAAGCGGACGTAAAAGAGCTGGGGGCTCTGCATTCATTGTCATATGAAAACGAAGGGTTGGATTTTTTTTTTTTTTTTTTTTTTTTTTTTTTTTTTNTTTTTTTGACCATGGAATTGGATAGATTCGCGGGCGAAATCAAGATCTAGATTCTCAGAAACCAATTGGAACGCGCAGTTCAGTCAAATATAGATAGGAATAATTTAAGGTCAAAATTCAAATATAGATTAAGAAATGTCTAACGTGGTTATTTCAGCAATTACCAATGGGGGGGGGGGGGGGGATAGAGAAAACTCATTTCCGCTCTCTATGTATATATTTTTATATTAAACATCTATTTTTGGGCCAAAATATTACAATGTATAAAAAGCGTTATCTTTCATACTCCAAGTTTTTGAAATGTGATATGGTTGATTATAACCTATAGCGCATCTTTAATGCAGGCGCAGACATACTGGGAAACTGTACCAGGTTTTTTGGAAATCATTTTCAAAGGTTTCAGGTAATTATTATATCGACTACCTTGAATTTTGCAGACATACTAATGTGGCAAGATGAATGATTATATGGCAGTTACTCTATACTTTTTACGCACTGACCAATAATTTATCTTTCCTATTAAATATTAATATTCATAAAAGAAAAACCCCATTAATTTATTGCCAGCTGGAGGCCTTGGGATTATGACATTCGAGGGGCTGTAGAACTTTCCAATAAGTTGGAGGACACAAGTGTAATTTTCTTTTTTTTAGACGAAAAGCTTTAAAATTCCCAACCTCGCCCAGCCTATTCCATCCTATCCTTTTCTAATGGTTACATGTTTATTTCAGTCCTCAGCAGAGTTCATTCCTTAGAACTCTAACAGCTGTCGAGTTTGATGTTTATTGTCTGGAGTCACGACTTACTGATGTCCTGAAGAAAATGAAAACGTTCATCCAAGACAGCTATTTATTCGACTCCAATTTCTACCGCCTACGATATTCAAGTACTTATTACTATGCCGTTTTTGATGTTCTGTGAACTCGGTAGCTGCAAGCTGCACGCTGATCGAAATTGGATTTTTTGCTTCAGTCAATAAAAAATAATCAGTTGAAACCTCTTATATTTTTGACTTCATTAACGGCAGCGAAAAACTAGTTTTTACGACAAGCCGTTGAAATGTCTGAGTTCACAGAATATTGAGAATCGCAGTGACTCAGCTAGTACCTAATACTGTTGATAGAAAGATTATAAACATGAGAGAATTGTCATCATTAATGTAATGCCTAATCGGCCCATTTTTTTTTCGTCAACCTCGGAATAAATAATGGCATGAGAACATAAACAACACTTGAACCACCTTGAACGTTGGTATTTTCTATACGTGTCGCACGTTTTTTGCAGTCCCATAATAATGTTTTCATTTTTTTAGGAACCGCTGTACATTGTCATCCACCGACAATGAACGTCATATCAGATCTAACAAGCTCAAGAACTGCTTTAAGTTTCAGGGGTTCATCTCCTTCTTTCAGGATCGAAATTACCCACAATTGCTCGATGAAGCCCACAATCTTTACCAGCTGCAGCTTCGCAGTTATCCATCAAAAGACTGGTCGTCTGTCATCCTTCGTTCCAATTAGTTCGCCAAACGCTCGTCAARTTACCTTTAACCCAAATGCCTATAGAAATTATCATCTTATTTATTTACAGTGTCAAGCTAATACTCATGGTTTTGAAGGAAACTTTGCGCAAAATTACAGATTTATAAGAATTGTTGAGGCAAAACTGGTTCCTAGAATAAAAGGCTCTGAATACGCTATCAAAGGTGGAAACAGCCTGGTGCTTGATGGCTCTGAATCACACGTGAATATAAAAGACGAATATTCAGATTCTATCCGCATGACTTTCTCTTGGTATTGTCAGACTGGGAATATTAGTGATGTGAGAACAGGATCCAAGGCAAGTGATGGCATAGAACTTAGAGCAAGAGGTTGTTTTAACAATTCCATAGAAGAACCCATTTCGAGAAACAAAACTTTGAATATTGACAATATTTATCTTACTGAAAGAGAAATCTATGTGTTTAAACTTATTTTTCAAGCAAATGGGCTCGCTGCCAGTATCAAACAACAGGTTGCTGTGGAAAAGCACACAATTGTATCAATCGTGTAAGTACAAGCCATCGAATCAAAAAGAAATACAGAAAGCATATTATTCGATTTGAATCATATACAGCAAGCTTTTCCCCTGATTCAAATAAAGCCAAAAAATACCTTCAAAATGCATTGATACATTTAGCCTGATTTAAGTAATGACGTRGCTTATTCTAAAATGAATTTAGCTCGTTAGGTCTAACGGAATACCCCTCGAATCAAAAGAGACCTAACAATCTCCACTCACATGAACTCGAATCAATACATGAATCCAAAAATGCGGTAGCTTATTTGTTTGTTTGTTTGTTTGTTTGGTTGATTGGGTGTTTAGTTGATTGGGTGTTTGGTTGATTGGGTGTTTGGTTGAACGCGTGTTTGGTTGATTGGGTGTTTGGTTGATTGGGTGTTTGGTTGATTGGGTGCTTGGTTGATTGGGTGTTTGGTTGATTGGGTGCTTGGTTGATTGGGTGTTTGGTTGATTGGGTGCTTGGTTGATTGGGTGTTTGGTTGATTGGGTGTTTGGTTGATTGGGTGTTTGGTTGATTGGGTGTTTGGTTGATTGGGTGTTTGGTTGATTGGGTGTTTGGTTGAACGGGTGTTTGGTTGATTGGGTGTTTGGTTGATTGAGTGTTTGGTTGATTGGGTGTTTGGTTGATTGGGTGTTTGGTTGATTGGGTGTCTGGTTGATTGGGTGCTTGGTTGATTGGGTGCTTGGTTGATTGGGTGCTTGGTTGATTGGGTGTCTGGTTGATTGAGTGCTTGGTTGATCGGGTGTTTGGTTGATTGGGTACTTGGTTGATTGGGTACTTGGTTGATTGGGTGTTTGGTTGATTGGGTACTTGGTTGATTGGGTACTTGGTTGATTGGGTANTTGGTTGATTGGGTACTTGGTTGATTGGGTACTTGGTTGATTGGGTACTTGGTTGATTGTTTTGGCTGGTGGTTAGGTACTTATCTTTTTGGTGTTAGATGTTGAGTATTGATTGACTATTTTTGATATTAATCTAGAACAATCGTTAATTTTACATTCAAACTAAGAGAAAAAACTTACTTGTTGCGCTTATATTTTTCTGCAGTTGCCTCTCTAACTGTTTAAAGAAAATCAATCCGCAAAATAAGCAAATACTTCGTTCCGAATGCGACGGTGGAGCTTGTCGGAAACTGAAAACCTACCAGTGGACATTTTACTTATTCAATAAAGACTCCAACAAATATCAAGCGCAAAGAATATTGGGAAATGTTACAAGTAGCTCTGAGGGTGGAATCGTGTTTGTGATAAATGACTTCAAGGAGCTTATCGGTCATCAAAGCGATGAGGATCAGAAATACAAGATTAAATTAGTTGCATATTTGGACGCTTATACCTATATATCTACAGAAAGGCACCTTATTCTAAACGGAGTCCCAAAGACTGCAAATGAAAAACATGGATGTGATGTCAGCCCAACTGTTGGCATCGCAATGGAAACATACTTCAACATATCATGCAAAAACTGGGAAGATGTCGATGTTCCCCTTAACTATAAATTCATGTATCTCGGTGAATTTGGGACGATTCTCCTCAAGTCTGGTAGCACTTCTGAAATTAGTACCAAACTTCTTCCTGGAGACAAGGAATCCAACTTCAAGTTAGAAATTATCGTTAATATAAATGATGCTTACGGGGTGTCTTCGACAGTGGGACTTGAAGCCAAGGTAGCTAAAAAAATCACAAATATTATATCAATAGTACATATCAGAGTTACACTCTACGATGAGTTTGCAATGATAGAGACCTTTTTTAACACCTTGGACAATTATTCACATGTCTCTATCATTGCAAGCTCACCGTTCGTCTCGCTACGATGCAAAGGCACGGCTACCTTTCAAGATGGTGCAGGAACTGTGAAGGGGGCTATTGTTGCATTTGGGTCAGTTTCTTTACATTTACTATATTGTATTGACCCAAATGCCTCGACTTGAAACAATTGTTCGAAGGCAATAGAGTGTATCGCTGATATCTGCTATCATGGTTATGTGAAGATGATGTCCGGGATTGTTGTGTCTTTGATTACCATGGAAAAAGATCCATTCAGGAAATCGATTCAAAACCGCTCTAAGAGCAAACAAAATTGCAGGCCACGTGTCATTCCCTAGAGTATCATTTCTTTGTTTGGAGGTAGCGCATGGGAAGACACATGTATATGGATATAACTCAAACAATGAATCTTTTGGTGCTTTCCATTTTCGAAACTGGCAAGTCAGACCGGTCCATTCATAAAGAGAATCCATTATTAATCAGAACTGTCCAGCCAGATCAAGCATCCTAAACACTATTCTGATGAAATGCATATAAAGAAATAGGGAAAACTCTCGAGAAAAAGGCCTTCTCTCTTAAATTTATAATGACTAACAAATTGAAAGTGCCCTTATTTTCAACAGAATGACACATAGTCTGAAATGGGAAAACATTACGCCCAAGGTAAAGAAGTCTATTCAAAATGGTTTAGATTTATGGACATCTTATTGTTTTTCATATTAGGTTCTGCTTCCTTCGGAGCAAGAAGCCAATTCAGTTATCCACAACACTGACAGCAAACTAAGGTCTTTGTTGAAGACAGGAAATTCTGACGAAGCTGCTGACCAGTCATTGTTCGTGTTATCGTTGCTTAACTCATTCAAGAAAAATCTACAAACAGATACCAAGGTATGCAACATTGATTAGAATAACAGAAGAATTATTATACTAACTTACTACTCAAATACTCCGTCAGCTTCGTTCGGTAATCATAGCATAGAGGTGAGAAAACACAACGAGCGCGTGGCTGCGTTAAATAGAAGTCCGTAATGAGTGTGAAGAGAAGTATGAGGTATAATCAAGTACGTTTTAATGATTTTAATTTACCTCTTAAAAGCTAAAAAAGATAAACTTAAACTGATACACAAAGATATTCAAAGAACTAACAGGCAACATCGAAATTAACACCAACACAAATTAACAGATTCTAACACTAGGAAATAAAGTTACTAAACATAGTGAATTTCATTAGGCAAAGGATGATATTCTGAATCAAATGAGCCAAGCCGAAGTAAACTCCATATCGCAAGTTTCTAAGTGTGCAAGTGTCGTTAAAACTGCTTCAAAACAGAAAGCAAAGTTAACTCAAACAGCTCAGGTATGTATTCTTTATTATCATAAGTAATAGCATGACCTGAGGAAGATTAACGAACAAATTTACCCAAAACTGTCCCGAGGGAGGACTTGTTAAAGTCCCGCGAGGTAGGCGAAGGAACTTTAAGGTGACTGCCTATTTTTGAACGTTCGATTTGAGCCCACGATGAGCGCCCGTTCAAAAACCGCTGAATAATCTACGAGATGTTTTTGAAGAACCATACACGTCTTTTAAAAGCTTCAAGATGGCAAAACCCTCAAATTTTGAACGGGCACTCTACACTTTTCATAAGCTTATTCGAAAAAACTTCTACAAATCTACTTTATATCAAATTCTTTAGCAAAGTTAATTTTTTCTAACACACCAAAATATAGGCTTTTGTAGGAATTTTTGTTCGGATTTATGAGATTTTCTGAAAGGACGAAATATGACAAATTAATGCATTTCTTTGTCTTTTTGTCAATAATATCCATGTAATATAATGAACAGAATCATTTACTTGCCGGCATTTGTGCAATTATAGAGTCTGTAAAGAGCTATTATCTTGTGAGTTTTTTAAAAATTTAAAAATTGTTTTTATCATTTCCGGTGGCGAAACTTTTGCTTCGAAAATAAAACTCGCACGTAGGCATCTACTAAATGCTGGTTATCCCGAAAACAAGCTCCGGACACCCCATTTTTATTCTCATATTTGGAATCAGCATAAAATTTCACTTTAAGAGGATGTAGTTTAAAAAAAAAGTTTAAATTGTTTTCCAAAGGTAGCCAGTCACCTTAACTAAGGTGGAGGCTGGAGGGACATTAAATCACTATACATCCGAAATGTCATACTATTACTTTTATAATATCAAGATTACCGAGTATGGTAAATTAAAATATAATCTACTTTGGTTAACCTAATGTGGCCTTAATTACGGATTTTTTTCAAAAAGTCTTGATTATCGCTTACTCTAGGGAATCGTGAGCATGAGCCATTTGTAACTTCAAAAAAACATTGCTATTGATGGGTTGCAAGCATTCCCAAAAGAGTCAAAAGACAAAGACATGGCGGCCATTGTGGTGCCGTTAACAATGGATGCTAATGAGAAATCTTTTGTGAAATGGCACCAATATGGCCGCGATGACGTAACGTGCAATCGAAGAATTGCTAGGAGTGAACTACTCATCAAGATTTTTTTCGTTTATGACAGTTTATAGTTAATTTTATATTTAATCTGAAATTTGAATGATAGTAAAGATAAGTGATTTTAACCATCAAGCATTAGTGAGAGAGTGTTACTTGTTTATGAAAAAGAAATTTAAAATTTTTCGAATTCTTTTATTATTCTAGACTAATACTCTTGCACTCATTGAAAGCGCATCAAAAGCGATGACGTCAAATTTAAGCAATAAAAGCGCCAATCTTAACCTCGCAATGGTGGAACTTTTTTCGGGCAATTTAGTGGAAGGAGTGAGCAATGTATTACACTCTTCTCTGGAAAACTCAACCATGACTGCAGTTGCAGGTACTACTCCTAAGAACCCAAATGAAGCTAGCGAGGAGAAGGTGAGTATAGCTCAAAGGAAGATAGCAACGATATCGAGATGCATAGGATTATAATTATGTTGTATCTGACACTTACTTACTTCAGTCAACCCAAGTTAAATATTCCTGAAGAGGGGTTCCAATCCCCTTTGCAAGTCCAAACTTTGGCAACTTCATTTCGTTGTTTAATACTAGATACCAGACTTACATAGTATTATATGTACACGTAAGTTAGCATCAAGACTCTTTCGTTCAAAATGCATCATATTCCAAAATCTCGTCTAATAATGAGAGTACCTTGTAAAAGCACTTTGTCAATAACACTTGTCAATAAAAACTTTAGGGAGTAAATATAACAAGAAGGTCAACAAAGCTGCTCAAGGACATTGCAAATAGCATAACATCCCTCACAACCATCGGTGATGGCCCAAGAGTTTTACGAACGAGGAGTGTCGTCATTCAAGTAGAAAAAAGCACGCCATCTTCATTCAATAACAAAGTTATAAGAGATGAAGAAAATGTTGAGATTATGTTACCGGCTTCTCAAGATTTGTTTTCAAACACTAATTCTACGCCAAAGCTTATAAGCTGTCAGGTATGTATGCCAAGCTGGTTACCCCTTTACTCTGTCGTTTAGCAGCCATAAAAATGTGTATTTCACACAAAAATGATTAGATTAATATCATTCGAATTAAAAGTGTTTATAGTGTTTCAAACACTAATTCTACGCCAAAGCTTATAAGCTGTCAGGTATGTATGCCAAGCTGGTTACCCCTTTACTCTGTCGTTTAGCAGCCATAAAAATGTGTATTTCACACAAAAATGATTAGATTAATATCATTCGAATTAAAATAAAAACAGGCTGCAAAGTTATTTGTTTTATTTGCAGATGCTGGAATACCCATTAAATCCGTTTTACTGGCATCCAAGTTCTATAGCAGTCAAATCATCAGTTGCAGACATAAGTCTACAGACTGAAAACAACCATATCTTGAAGATTTCCTCTCTGAAAAATCCGATCAGTCTCATACTGAAGAAGGAGCGTTTTGATATTAAAGGCGATATTTCTCGTTCCTCCAACCCGTCGTTTTTCCTAAAGCCTCATTCAAATAACAGTGATAACATGCGCTACCACACAATATTTGTGCCTTCGATGTATATGACAGTAACAGTAACTCTTATTCCACAAAAGGGAAAAGAAATTGAAGTCTTTGTAAGCCCAATGAACAGGCCAACATCTTCCAATTACAGTTATGCTACAAAAATTCCTGATGTTTCTTCATGTACGGACAAAGACRTCAACAGTTTTAAGCCAGCAAATTGTTCTCGTGATCCTTATGCAATTGAAATCACGAGCAACATTACTGGTAAGACAGGCTTACATTTCGTAGGTCTACGACTTCTCCACCATAAACAAAATAAAAGTCTACCTGTAAATACAACAAAGACTGTCTGGAGAAGATCAGTTCTACAAGAGTTCAGCCTTCTCCAGCACCATAATCTTGCCAACAAACAGAAGAATATGAAAAATAGTCTTTTTCCTCTGTTGAATAATAATTTACAAGACAATAGAAAGAAAAGGGAAGCTTTGAAGGAACATAGACGTGAAAGACGATCTTGTATAAAAGTCAAAGATCCTCCTCCTATTCCTGCTCCTTCAAAGTTTGTTCTAGATGTCCAGATTTATAATCCAGAGACTGATGTTAGTTACCAGTTGAGTAGTTCAGTGTCTGCATGCATGTTCTGGTCTGAAGCAGAGCAGCAATGGAAAAGTGATGGCTGTAAGGTAAGCAATATCGGTACTTTGCAGTATCATGGTCCTCACTAAATAACTTCCTGATTCTCTTCGTTATTTTGAAGTAATTTAAAGTAAGGAAAATGATAGATTTTGTATCTTTTCAGCTTGGAACAAAGTCTAATTCAACTCATATCCATTGCCTGTGTTATCACATGACCGCGTTTGGAGGCGACTTTTTCATAGCTCCAAACCCCATTGACTTCGACAAGATTTTCTTTGAGTTCACCCAACTTGGAGAGTCAAAGAACTACGTAGTCTTATCAATAGTCTTTATCATTTGGTTGGTGTACTTTGTTGGACTTGTTTTTGCAAGGAAAGCAGATCTCTACGATAAACAAAAGGTAATTGAAATATATTATTAGGACGAAGAATTTGATCCTCAATGGTGAGGCAATTGTCGATGAGTTTGAATACTTTCGATTTTTCGGGCAAAATCCGTGACTATTAGTATCAGTTGATATGTCATTACTGGTAATGTTTTCCAYTCACTTTTGAATATCTACGAGGTGAAATAAAGTAATGCACTTTTTCGTAATTCAGAATAGGATAACGTCAATGAATCTAAAGGGATAATTAGCTTGGACTGATTACCCTTGTATTCGATGCTACGCCTTTTGAAAGGAAAAACTGTCCCTTACATTAATGTCTCCCTTCAGAGGGCCTTATACTATGGTCACGTCGTGTATCTGACTGCAGGGTGCATTTTCATTTCAAAACAACGTGTCTTTTTGTTATATTCACAGATTGTAAGCTGTTATGTAAATCCATCGGAAGAGTCAATTGGTAATGACTTAAAAACTTACAGAATATCAATACAAACAGCTTCATGGATAGGTTCTGGGACAACGGCCAGTGTCGGAATGACAATATATGGTGATGATGCAAATAGTTTGGTATCTTTGTATTTCAACAACACTGATTCTGACAAAAAGCTGTTTGCAAGAGGAAGTGTTAATACATTCTTTGTCAGCCTACCGGAAACTCTTAACAATATTTTTAAACTCACAATATGGCACGATAACTCCGGAAGCGAGCCTTCTTGGTTTCTTCAAGATGTCCTCATATCAGAAGAGGATGGTTCAAAGCAATGGAACTTTTTGGCCAATCGTTGGCTTGCAGTCGAAAAAGAAGATCATTGTACCTCTGCTGACATTTTCTTGACAGAAGATAACGAGTTAATGAAGTTTAAGAATCGACTTTACACAAGAGCAGCAAAGCAATTTGCAAACGCTCATTTATGGCTTTCTCTCTTTACCAAAAGTGTCCACAGTCCGTTTACCAGGTGCCAAAGACTTTCCTGTTGCTTACTGGTCGTAATGGCAACGATGGTATCAAATGCAATGTTCTATCAGTTCGGTACCAAGTTCAATGACATATTTCTCATTGGTCCTTTGCAAGTCAGTTTGAATGGAATTAAAACTGGGATTCAAAGCAGCCTCATTGTCCTTCCTATTAGCATTATTACTGTTCTGATCTTTGATAACGTCAAGCAGAAACAAGTTGTCACTGATGAAAATGAATCTATTTTAGTAGAACAAAAAGTAAATGGATTCGTGCCACAGCCTTTTGTTCTGATTGCATGGTTTTTATGTATCTCTGGTGCTACAGTTTCTTCCTTGTTTACTGTCTTTTACAGCCTGATGTGGGGCGCAGACATAGCCAATCAGTGGCTTGTATCCATAATGGTATCTTTCTTACAAGATATATTTCTAACACAGCCTATCAAAATAATCGTCTTGGTATCTTTGCTGGCACTGATCATCAAAAAGCCAATGAACAACCATGATGACGTCATTATCTCTGGCAACCACGAACTTATATCACATGAAGCAGTAGAAGTACCAACTGAAGAAGAATTGAATGAAGCACGTATTTTTGCAGAAAGTAGATCAACTTCCAAGCATTTTCTAACAGAGTTGGTCTTATATCTACCTTTGGTTATACTGTTATTCATTGTATGTTATGGAAACAGAGACTCCCAAAGATTTATGTTGTCAGACTCCCTTCGGAATATTGCACCTAACTTTAATAAAGTGAGTATGACATGTCGGTCTGTAACTGTATCTTGAGAAAATAACTTTTAGGTACATAAAGAACTAAAAGTAAATTGAAAAAATTTCAACTGAAGGAACTACCGACGTTAAATAAAGGTACTTTAGCTTTCTTCTTTCGTTCGTTCGTTCGTTCGTTTGTTCGTTCGTTCGCTCGTTGGTTTTTGTTTTTGTTTTGTTTTGTTTTGTTTTGTTTTGTTTTGCTTTGCTTTGCTTTG
>NW_022259381.1:164259-196910 GCF_009602425.1 Actinia tenebrosa | reverse complement strand
TTTATCGATTATTTGTATGACGATTAGAAACCACTGCTATGGATTTTAGCATATTTGTCCTCATAAAAACAGCTAGAGTACGGACATGACACTTTTAAATAGTGATACYGCTGATCGGTCGTCCCATTCTTCCATTCCCGGYCATTCCCCATTCCCTGTTTTAGTAACGTCCCTGTCAAATTAATGATCGATACCAATGAAATTACGTGACCTTTGGCAAAATCCTTAAATTGAAAATTGGGGTGTTGCTTATCGTAACAATTACACCGGCTCAGAATGGTGAGTTTTTTCTACATTTTGCTAACATACATATTAGCCGTTCCAGGGATAAAGGAAAAGACTGGGTTGAGTCTGCAAAGCAGTGTGRGACTGTTTTAGGAATGATGGCGTCTATTTTGAACCGTATAACAGTCCCAAAATGCACTGCCAACTCGACCCAGTCTTTTACTCAACCTCAGAATGGCCAATGAACACTAAGAACGTCTTCAAAGTTTACTAAAGATAAAAACAACGAGTGGTAGACATTACATTTAATCCATTCTTGACATTCCTTTATCTGTTCCCGTCTGGAGTGAGACAGGAAACATCGTTTTCAAAATCTATTACTAAGTTATTTACAGTACACCAAAACAATTTATCCGATAAAACATTAGAAGGATTCCATATACCCATTCTGTACTTCTAGCTGTCATTAGAAATAGTAAGCCATGACGATTTTTCCATGCGACGATTAGGCATTGACTATTAGATTTTTTYCCACATGATACGTGGAATCGCTCTAACTAATACATTTATCAATTACGTTTAAAAATACCTATTTTAGTGAAGTTTTACCTCACTTGCTGAACAAAGTGGAAAGCGATTGACATATTCTTAGTTTCGAAAACTATCTTAGAAGTTTCTGTGATACCCAAGCTGCTCGTCTAAAAAATGTCTGGATATCGATGATTACTAGTATACGCAGAAGACGCTATAAATGCGAGGCAATTGCGACTGAGTTCGTGTAATCGTCGACTGGTTGTCGGCGAATCTTCGATATGCAGTCGGAAAATATCAATAATTCGAGTTTCAGGAGTAGTGTTTCATTTTGAGCTATTTGTATTATAGTGAGATGAGAATTAAAGGATCCGAAGTAAAAAAMGTTGAGGCTGAATTTTACGTGTCATGTTTTTGTGCAAGCCTTTTTAAATAATACATTCAAATTGCTTCGTATTTTGATGCTTTGTATCTTACAGTGACCTAAAATACTCTCGATTCCTGAGAATTTTAATGTCTTGAGAATAAGAAAACAAAAGGAAGGGAAGGACTCTAAAATTCATCATCCGGTCGATTGAGGGTTAAAATCAATTTGTGAGTTCCTTGGTTAGATAATCTAAATGTTTGGATAAAKTTAAAAAGGAAGATGCCGTAATGAATGAATATGCCGTGTACATAAATATCTTAAGCATAAAAATAAATAGCTTAGTTATAAGGAATTTAAAGTTATGAACATAAAGACTTGAACACAAGATGGAGGTTCGTAGGTCACCTTGCTCCGTAGACCCTTCAATATTGTTCTTACAAGCTTCAGAGGTAGATAACTCATAAAAACTTTAACAAATTGTTACCGTGGTTTTAAGGGTTGAAAGCACGCTTTAGTGCGATTGAGAAGCACGGAATCGCACTACGAGAAAAAGAATGCCCAATGTCGTAGTGTAACTTCAGTACGAGATCAAACCAGATTACAATAATATATCTATGAAATAACAGCTGAGGATGGAAAGTTAGAATCAGAATGCAAAAGCAAATTTATCAAGGTTTGTGTTCAAATAGTCCCCTTCACAGTTCCCTGCGCCATCTTGAAAGGCAGTCGTGCCTTTGCATCGAAGCGCGACGAACGGTGAGGTGTTAAAAAAGGTCTCCATCATTACACGCTCACCTTTTGTCTCGCTTCAATCAAAGGCACGGCTACCTTTCAAGATGTCGCACGGAACTGCGAAAGGGTCTATAACAGCACGTACACTAATACTATCGAAAGCAAGCACCGGTATAGCAATTTTCACGGTAGCCATGCTATGTGACATAACAATCAGGGATTTTCTCCTTTGGGAGATAAAATCTCCAAAAACATTGCTTTGTTGCTGTACAACATCGTTGCCGTCAAACCCGTCAACACAAATCAATCAGCCCCAGTACCAATACGTTTTAAGGTGGATGACTCTCAAAACTCAAATGAAATATTTTAAAAAACTGAAATTTAAAAAATGAAAGTTGAAGTTGTAAASGTATTCGATATGAAAGGTCGTTGCATAGAGAGATGGTCCAGGTTATTTTGAATATCAAGGACAATGGAAAATACTGATAAATGCGTGGTATTCATTTGGAATTTTTTAGTTGCGGTAGCTCTGATGGTTTTCAAAATAATATGGACACATCTATGGAGGTTCTGCATCATCACGTGCCCACGACTATAATACAGCGTGGACTCCCTGTGGTTAGATGGCAGAACAATAAAATGCTCTTTGCTCTTGAGAATTGAATTCTTTTTCATGTAAAACGTATTATTCCTGCCATCTCACATGGCTGCCGTCACGTGATGGTGCAAAACCTCTAATCTATGTAACAGTGTGGTTCATAGTGTTTGACGAGAAATTATTTCTGTGTTGCATTATATCCTTAATTCATCGTTATTCTACAAATAGCTTATACTAGGTTGTAATTTACGTTCGCTTGCTTGTGTGGGCGGGAAGAATCGATTGTTACTTTGCCTGCCATTGCCGGTGCCATCTTGAGGGTCTCGATACTGGTGATGTCTTGAGGCTGATCGTAACTGTTCTCCGTGTGAATGCCAGTGAGCATCGTCGCTCTCATGTGTTAAGTAACGGAAACCAATGACTCGCTCCAGGCTACGAAGATCAAGCCATGTTTGATAGTTCTGTGYTCATGAAAACAATATTAAAAACATCATTACTATCATCAATAGTCATCAACATCATCATCATCATCATCCTCATCACGCTTTCACCGGCACAACCACCGTCGCCGCAACGACAACTACCATCACCATCACAGTAATAAATTTATAGACTTAAATTTAATAAATGTAAATCTATAGACATGTCGGCCATGTTGGCGGTATAACGATATAGATCTATAGGCATGGTGGTAACGTAATTTTCGCCGGGTGTACTGACCTGTAGCCAAGGATGAATAAGACATTTATCACAKGTGTATCTGCTGCGCTGTTTTACTTGCAGTAAATTACTGATCAAGTTGATCGCTAAAATAAAAAAGCAGAATTACGATGTGATGGAAGCGCTAGTTACCAGAGAGGGGGGGGAGGGGGGTGGGGGTGGGAGAGAGAGAGTGCGATATGCTACTGCGGGATAGAGGAGGCGTGCATCACTTCCTTATGTGAAGGAAAAAGATCGAAAGACTACGATGGGTGATATGAGAAAAGAAACCAAGAAACTAGATTCTGCTCAAGTGAATTAACAAAAGCGATCATGACGTTGCTGGACAGGAGCAAAAGCTTGACGCGAGGAGTTTGGATGGCGTGGTGGTAAAACTCTCACCTCTCACCTCTGAGGTACGGGTTTTGAATTCGCSTAATGTGAGCTGAGTTGGTAGGTTCTCTCTCTGACTCCGAGGGTTTTTCCGGTCCTCCGATTTTTCCTCCCTCCTCTCAAATCAACCCTAACTAATTCAATCTGATTAGAGCTGTATTCCGTCCGGTGTCATAATAGGTCATACATGCTTTCGGTTGACCCCCGTGGATCTGCGCCACTGCTGTACTTTGCAGTGGTGAATAGCGATGACAAGTATACAAAAACAGGAAACGAGAAAAAGTTTTTGTTCAAGTCAAGAATAACTAAATGAATCATTCTTACCATCACGTGATATTTCCTGCCATGGGTCTGGGGGGTACATGAAAGCAGCGTTATGAATCTGATCCTGAATATCTTCCTCTTCGTTGAATGGGAATGTTCCACTTAAGCTGAAAACATATGAATGCATTACTTGAAAGCAATAGACCCTTTTCGAATTCCAAATTACCGCTGTGTTTCTTGATTACAGACTCATTTACTCAGGCTTAGTCTCGAATCAGTGTCTAAATATTCACAAATACCAATGGTAAAGTAAAGAACGTACAACTTCAACAATACGAAGACTTTGAAACTTGACAGACCTTGACTGGAACACATGAATATTCTTCACAAAATCGAGGCTAAGCCTGAGTAAATGAGTCTGTAATCAAGAAACACAGCGGTAATTTGGAACTCGAAAAGGGTCTATTCCGTTTTTTGAAAAGTTTCAATCGACCTGACCTTCGTAAGGAAGCCAAGGTCAAGCAAGAACAATAGTAGTGAAATGAATGAATGACGAGAGGTGAAAGAGAAAGAACTAGAAAAAAAAACCAGAGTTTCAGATGGGATAACTGCTGGATTGCAGTTCATAAGAGCTATTAACCCATTAGAGTTTCCAGTAAGTCGTGGGTTCAAATCCCATCCGTCTCTTTTTCTGAGTTCTTTCTCTTTCACCTCTCGTCATTCATTCATTTTGATTACCATATGTAGGTCTAATATTTGTTCTAACAATAGTAGTCTTAGGCAAGGGACTCATAACATCCAGGAAGTACAATAGATATTTATATTAGCAAATAGATAAACATTTTCGTTTCTTAAGGCAGACATGAARCCTCTCTACCTTGGGGCTCTATACATAGCGAGTTGTAGTTGCATGCTCACTGAGTGCTACTCGTAAAGTCGCCTACGGCTAAAGTATTTTCTYGGGAGAGGCCTACTTCTGCTTCCCGAGGTTCCAGCCCCGTTCCTTCGGGGTTACTATTTTACATATCACGTAGGAGTGACTGCAGTTTTCTATTTGATTGATTGATTGAAAGGGTTATGCGCACCTCACTTTTTTGACAACTCCKTGCCACGCTATAATAAACAATACCTTTATCCATAATTCTTTTATTACGCGAAAGATAATATATTTGTTTTACTTGAGAGGTATAATAAGACACTTAATAACTGGTTCTTTGGCAAAATGTAATTAGAAAGTCTTGGAAAAAAAAACAACTCTGAGCCTGCAGTCATTAAGTGGTAATTCTCTTACATTAATCTGCCGTCACGTSATCATTCAAAGGCGTTACCTGACATAAACGACCACGCCCACCGACCACATGTCCAGCGATCTATTGTAAGGTTGGTTGAGTAAGACTTCGGGTGCTAAGTAGGCAGGGGTGCCTACTACAGATCGACGGAAAGACTTCTCTTCGATAATACGGGCAAAACCAAAGTCACACAGTTTGACCTGAAAGACATACACAGAATTACAGAGAACTCGAAACTGGAGTACTGCCACTCATCTCTTTTTTTGAATAATTTTCGTTGAGAGCTAATCTCTAGGGCAGCATTGTAGCAATAATACCCACGCGAYCGTGGAGGGTTTAAAACCATTACGGTGAGGCTCTATGATACGTACACCGAAGGGACAGAAAAAGTGTTCGTAGTATAGGTGTCCTTAATACAGAGTCGAGCTTATATACTGTATACCGTATATATACACTGTGTTCTACTGTCCACTCATATTAGACCTCATTGCCAGCACTATTTACTTACAGCAGGGTATCCACACTCAGATATGACAGGTGAAAGTAACACATTCTCGGGTTTGAGATCACAGTGAACAATATTCTTTGAATGAAGATACTTCAGGGCGATAAGGATCTACAAGTAAATAATAGGTTATTAAATACTTCAACACTTTGATTTAAAGGGAAAGATTTTACTAAAGAAAACTGTTTTGGAGGGTAACGCGACATGTATGATATAGCTTTGCAATTCCGAGATTGATTGGCTCAAATGGATTTGCAATGGGATTGTTAWGGGGACGAAATAGGCGCCATCTTGGAAGTACGTCCCTTAAGACATTCCCACAATGCACTGCATTACCAACTCGACCCCTTTTTCTCAACGTCCGTACGGCTATCAACAGTAAATGTATCTCAAAGTTCCACAAGACCAAAGCTTGACAACATGTCAGAACGATAAAATATTGACCATGCTATATTCAGCAAGGAAAGCGCTATCAGTAGTCAAGCCTATATTATTACCTGAGTGATTAAGAACCTAGTACATCTTTCATCCAGCTTGCCATTAGGACTAGAGAGAATCATTTCCAACATGTCCCCTCGGAGCTTCTCCATGACAACGAATACCTATCACGTGRTAAACAGATCATTACTGGGTGTCAAGATCTAAGTATGGCATTCTTGGCATCAATAAGTCAACCGCAAATACTGGCTTTTTAGTTTAGAAGAGTGAGTCAACAGACACATTTACAGCGGACCTTCAAATGAAATTACATCTCAGCCAATCGGATTCCAAAATTTTACCAGTAAATTAATTTAAAACAGTCGAAATTACTTAACAAGAAACTCAGAGCAAAGAGATACCGATTGTTTCTTAATAACGTTTAAAAAAATGCTGTAGTTCATGATAGAATTGGAATATGGAAGGTTTTTTTTGCGGAGGAGGAAAAACCCGGAGAAAAACCCTCAAAGCAGAGAGAAGAAGAGAACCAACAACAACTCTACTCCTGTGTGTCACCAAGCCCGGTATTTTCACCAGGTGCGCCGTGGAGAGAGGCGAGCGCTCTTTGTAGCATATGATTTTTTTCAAATAATTCAAACTTATYTTTAGCTTCCTAGTTTGATCTCACACACCACGAGTCCTATCATTTATAAATTAATTTTCATTTAAACTATTTTTAAGAAAAAGATATATTAAAGTGTTTCCTAATTACAAAATCGCAACAACAGTGATAGTAATAAATACCCGTTCAGGAGTTTCAAACATCTGTTCCAAGGTCACCATTCCAGGATGGTTTAGTTGCTGTAGAGGGAAATAAATGCGTGAGAGGACATACACTTTTTCAGCTTGGGCGCAATGTTATTGCATTTCAAACCACGTGTCATTCCCTAGAGTATCATTTCTTTGTTTAATGGTTGCGCATGAGAATATACATGAATATTGAAGCAACTCAAACAAAGAATCTTATTCTCAAGAGAATGACACGTGGTCTAAAATGGGCAAAACATTACGCCCAAGCCGAATAGGCCTATTACGAGCGAGAGATTTTARAAGAGTTCCCAATCCAATACCTTGAGTATAGCAACTTCATTCTTTAACTGCGCTTCTTGTTTGGTAGGGAAACGTAGTTTATCTATAACCTTTACAGCTACTTCGCGTCCACTTTCACGATGCACGCCTAATAGAAATGAAATAGTAAGGCAATTAGTAAACCACTTCTTCATAATAAGAGGAAGAGGAAGAGCCACTCAGTCTAAKTACTAACCTCCATAAACGATCCCAAACTGTCCAGACCCTAAAATCTCATCTGGAAAGACTTGATACAGTTGAGTAATGTCCTGAAATCAGAAGCATTAAATATTGTTAGGGTTTGATCATGGTTACCATAAACACCATGCAGCTTTCATAACCCCATGTGTGAAGGCTCAAGGTAAAGAGGCAGGCGGACGCACAGACAAACAAACAGATAAAATATAGATGGAGAGACAGAAACAAGGAGACATGCAGGCAGGCTGACGGACGGAGGGACCAACAAACAGATAGAAAAAAGATGGGCAGACAGAAACAAAGAAGATGAACAAGCAGACAGACAAACAGACAGACAGAAAGACAGACAGAAAAAAGATTGGCAGACAGAAACCAGGAAGATGAACAAGAAGACAGACAGACAGACGGTGAAAGACAGACCCACAGACAGATAGAAAAAAGATGGGCAGACAGAAAGAAAGAATATGAAAAAGCAGACAGACAATCAGACAGACAGACCCACACACAGATAGAAAAAAAGATGTGAAGACAGAAACAAAGAGACAAACAGACATACGGTAAGGTAGACAATCGAGTGGACGGACGGACTTACAAGTGGTGTTTCTTTAATTGCTTTGGCCGGCTCTTCACTTGGTGTTTCCATTTCTGTGTCCATAGAGCTTTCAGCTGGAAGAAGAAAAGTTCCCGTTTTTCATAATAAATAAAGGAAAAATAACAATGAGCAATGCATTGTTTTTCAAGAGGAAATTTCCAATCCACTTTTAATAACCTTTGTAGGAATATAATACAATGACTCTGATATAGTCAGTATGTAAGGTTCTTTGCTTTCGAATGAAAGCTGTTGTTGATTGCGACAAAGGATCTTAACCTAGGAAATATCAAACTAGGAAAGAAATGTCCCCTGGTCTGGCTCATTGTGCAATGCTAAAAGAAAACTTGACGCAACAGTCTTGACATCCGATGTGAGTAGAATACCTTGATTCAAGGGTTTTGCTGCCTTCGCACCACCTAACTATAGCTAATTTCATATTCAATCTTTGACTTAGCCATACCCTGACTTTGAACACGAGTCCAGAGCTWAAAGTGCTACTCTGACGACAATCGCTCAAACTTGGATTCAGCTGAAACTTCCTAAGAATACTCTTGAAAGGTCCAATAATCATTGTATGAAGTGTTTTCTCGATATTCAGGACGAAAGTATGATATTTTTACGATTATTTTTTGGAGTCTGTGACGTCATAGACTTAACATCGAACTTCGCTCCTGATTTTCGTCAGAGCAGCACTTTAATACTCAGTTCCTTCACTCTACTTCCTTTATAATAAATGAGGTGATAAAGGTGTTACATGGTCATAGCGCTTACTTACGTGGCATAGATTTCATAGCTGAGAGACTCGTCGTAGGTGTCACACAGCCTGGCATCAGGGCTGAACGTATAGTATCCGCCCAGGTTTGCCCCAGGCCCGTTCCTACACCACTATCAGGGTCAGGCGCAATGTGTTCATCTTCCTCCAATCCCACATAATAAATCATATTCCTAGTTTTCATCTCAAAACAGTGAGGAGCTCGAGTTGCTTCTGTTGCTAGAGGGTCAATGTTTGATTCAACTGAGAGAATTTCTGAGAGTGGAATTTCCTGGAAATCAAAATGAATTAACTTCATTAGCTTTGGAGAATTCAATTTTTAAAGGAGACTAGTAAGAAAATTGGTCATATTTTTCAAATTCTTCAAAAACTTGGTAAAACGATCATTGTGACATTATGATTATGATCATTATGAYATTACTGACACCTTTTTTTCATTCCATTTATTTAAGTGCCCACTTTTATATGTCTTTCAATTGTCATTTGTTCATTTACCCTTCATTCATTCACTGTTTCATCCCTTTGCACAATTATTCATTTTTCACTCATTAACCTATACATTTTAACCTTACTTTTCTTACTTTTCCCTCACCTTGTAGTATTTATTACTTTCAGGACCTAAAAATAATGTTAAAGACTTTGTATCCAAACGCCAGTAGTGCCGTCTCCTCTGAAATCATAAAAAGGAACAAACAGATAAGTTAACTACTAATAAATCACGTAATTACTTTATCTTAGAAGACCTGAAGGTCTAACCATCTGCAGATATTATTATTACAAAGGCAGCACCTTTTCCTCAGTTATTTTAAACCCTGAGTGTTGGTCCAGCCGAGGCTTAAACCACAACCTCCCGCACAACAGACCGGCACTCTTACCAACTGAGTTAACCGGGTGGCGGTAATAAATGATAAAAATGAAGGAAAGCTGAAGGGGAAAACCTGGAATGAACTTCCGTTACGAGAGAACTGCAATAGACCTTCCCATTTCAGACTATGTGCTATTCTCTTGAGAATAGGATTCTACGTTTGAGTTGTGTCCATATTCATAGTCATAGTCATCTCATKCACAACCAATAAACAAAGAAATAAAACTATAGGGAATGATACTCTATGAAATGACGTATGGTTAATTGGGAAACATTATGCATGAGCTAAAAAGCTCTATCCCTTGGTTTTTGGCATATCTAGCCTAGAGTAGTGGGCCTTCAAATACCAAGAACAAAGTGGAAGTAAACACTCAAGCACATTTTTTTTCACACCTGCATTAATGGTTAATTGGTTCCTACCTTCTTTAAAATACCAGTTATTGAATTAGAATTTGTCGAGTTTTGAGGAAAGAGGAAAATAGGAGAAGCCCATAAATCTGACAGTACTATTACCACACACCTGCATGTCTTTATTAGTGAAATGGACCATCCATCCTTGTTTCAGGACCTTTGATGCTTTCCTCTTYGTATGTTTGACTGATACCACAATCCTTTGTAATGGAATATAAGTACTGCTCGTTGGGTTGACGTCTCCATCTGTTGACGTAGGGCTTGAAGGTTCAGTACATTCTTCTAAGGTGTAGGTATTGCGAGCTTCATCATCTGCAGCTTCTCTTTCCTCATTCACCAGGTCTTCCCGAACATCATCYGTGAGATCCATTTCAGACAAGGTTTCTGATATTGTTCCAGAATCATATGAGGAAGATGATGAGCCTGAATTGCAAAGATATAAGTTGTTGGCAATTGATACAGACACAGAGACATAACACTACTAAGAATATACTGTAAATGGATTACAAATATCATCTACACTGCCTCCATTACCTTTTTCAATCTATCATTATGTCTCTCTTTACCTACACCATTTCAGTTTGAAGCTGTGCCAGTTACTCTAAATATTTAC
This sequence comes from Actinia tenebrosa, assembly GCF_009602425.1. The sequence continues at coordinate 186,311 of NW_022259381.1, read as the reverse complement.
AGTACATAAAATGGATGCTTTGCAAAATTGGACCCTTAGGTTCGGTTATATTTATACACAGTCCCAGTGAAAGACATGATTTTAGATCAYGGGATAAAAATTAATACTGTAACACARCCTAATCACTTTTYATTCCCTCGGACAATGTCTAGCTAGAACTGTAACTTGTCTGTTTAAATCTTTGCCTTGCTGGTCATTTTGACCAGTAATGTTTAGTCAGAAATCCCTGGGGGGGGGGAGGGTACTCTTGTCTGTTTAGGGTAGGGATGTGACGCTGAGCCCTCTGAACCCTGACCCTTCCAGAGTAAAATTGCTGAAATTCATACCCTATTCCAGAGCAAGATCACTGAAAATCATACCCTGTTCCGGTAGTGTGAAAATAAATACCCTGTTCCAGAGYGAGAACGATTTTATATACCTTGTTCCAGATTAAAATCGCTGAAAACCATACCCTGTTTGGCCGCACGTACCCGTATAGCGAATATAGGGCAGTACCCCCCCCCCCCCGTGGTCAGAAATAAGGTATGACTAACCTAAAACTAGTTTGGACTGTGATCCTGACTGGTGAATGATCAGCCATTATTTTAAGCCCTGATTCCCACCCAAGAAAACCAGGGTCTTAAGAGAAAGAGTACATAGTTTTATTCATCCTTCCTTAAAAACTGGGCGATTTAAGAAAAAAAAATTAAAAGTAGATGCCTATTTGGATAAGTATAACGAACTAATAAAAGGCAGCTTTAATTAAAGYGATAATCACAAMAGTCTCTTGTGTATGTGTCCTTGTGTTATGAACTGTTCTATTTGAGTGATAACAGCTATTAATAACTAAAYAGTAATATTTGTCAGTATCAAGTTTGCTCTTATTTCATGGATTTATTGCATGTGCTTTAATTTCCCATATAAGTATATAGTAACTAACCAATGACCTTACCTGTTTCAAACATCAGAATATCTCCCAAACAGTTCTTAGGTGCTTTCTCTGCGCATTTCCTATGACAGTTGAATTTGCAATCTACCAAAAAAATCAATCAATCAATCAATCAATCAATCAGTGATACTAATGATGACTTTAATACTTTTGCCTATAAGAAGAAAATGTGTTATGTAAGAATGACACTACTAAATTTTTGTCTAAAGTGAGCTATATYATTTTCAAAAATTCATAATCYTGCTCCTGAACTAAAAGAAGCTTCGAAGTATTGCTTGATTAACTTCTATAGCCACATAAGATCTTGTTGGAAAATGCCTCCTTTTTGAAGCACCCRATACTTTTGACAGCGCTTGCACATCTCAATAGAAATTGTATATTGACACTTTTGCAAACCATCCCCCAATGAATGTTCACCATCTATTGACTGATTCATAACTGTCTGCCAGCCAGAAGTCAATTAAACCCATGTCAGCTGTTCATAAAGTACGAAATTACTGTACATTCTAGATAGAAGTTAGTTCGCTAGTTAGCAAGAAGCTAGTTAGAACAGCCTAATTGACCTGCTTAATATGCTTAACATTACAAACCTTTACACTGGAAACCTTGTCTGAAGAGACCTCTTAACTGTGTAAAGAAAAAAAATCCTCAACTTTTATTGAAACAATATCTGATATAATCTAAGACTTTTAAGGTACAGCTTACATACAGAATTCTTACTTCGCATATTGAGATTGAGTAATCAAATAAAAATACCAAAATCAAGGACCCAGGGAAACAATTAAGTCGTTATAAACAACATTGTTAGTACTCAATCAATCAAACAAAAACTTTGAAGGCGGAATATATTGGAAAGAAGTTACAAAACTGAGTATGCATCTAGAAACTGATACATTTATTTGTATCTCATTATAAGGTAATGTTTAATTGACAAAATGAATATAGTCTGAATTACTTTAAATTGCACCCAAGAGCAGAGGGTATCTGGGTAATAAAAGGATAGTAAATAAATTGCAATTTTTTGCCTTGATGAAAGTCACTGGAGAAAAATAAGAAACATTTCGAATGTGTAGTTCCAGAAAACATCCATAYCCCACCCAGAGGGAATTGGAAATTCTGGAGGGGAGGAGGGTCAGAGAAAGAGCAAAATTACAGAATTGGTATGGAAGAAAATTGGAAGTTCCTGGGGGTAGGGGGGTCCTTTYACAAATTTCTTCCGTGGTGGCAGTATGGATATTTTCTGGAAMTGCACAGGTAGTCCAGTAACAAGAGAGTTTGACAAAATGAATATAGTCTGAATTAGTCTGAAATGAATATAGTCTGGGTAATAAAAGGATAGTAAATAAATTGAAGTTTTTTTCCTTGCTGAAAGTCACTGGATGAAAATAAGAAATGTTTCAAATGGCAGTCCTGTAAAGAGAGTTTGCAAGTCTTAGAATAGAAACAATTTTCATTTATTTTATGTTGATTGCAGGTGGTGATTACTCAGTCCCCAGAACTGAGGCTTGCATAAGCTTTTGATGCCAGATTGAATTGGAATTTAGTACAGGTAGTTAACTAAAGGAAGGAGAAAACTGTAGACTCCAGAAAAATACACTCAAAGCACAGGAGAGAACCAACAAGAAGTGGACCACATTTTACTCACACACGACACCAAGCTTGGGAATCAAACCCAAGTGACATTGGTGAGAGATGGGGCATTTAATAGAGGCAGACGTCTTTCCCCAAATCCTCAAAATCATTCTCTTAAATCAAAGCACTCACCAATTTTTTACAAATTTGGCACATGGTWGGTTTTTTGTAGGAATGCACAGCAAAAGTATGTGGTACTTGGATCCTTCCTGGTTTATCCCAAATCAAGGAATCTCCACTCCATGTTGCTCGTCGGCCAGGAATTTGTCCCTCATTCCAGGAATTCATACCTTGCAGTAAATTAGGCGTATGCAAATCCATTGCTGGAGATACTTGTAACGCGCCATACTGAGTTGAATTTCTATGCCTGGAATCTGAGCAGTTATTTCGTATTCTGTAAGCACAGCGTTTATGGTAGTTCCCACCACAACCTGGTAAACAATAACAGAAAGTTTCAAATCAAATAGACAGAAAAAGATTCTATTGCTGTCATCCTTTTCATATTTCTGCAAACTGTACAACTTCAAATGTGATRCTTTTTGATGTTTTGACATCCATCTACATGTAATGAATAATGATCTGGAGAACAAGTCTGTTATTTGAGTGAAATGCATATTATTTTCCTTGTTTTGACGTGACCCATCTACATGTAATGAATAACAATCTGGAGAACAAGTCTGTTATTTGAGTGAAATGCATATTATTTTCCTTGTTTTGACGTCCATCTACATGTAATGAATAACAATCTGGAGAACAAGTCTATTATTTGAGTGACATGCATATCATTTTCCTTTTCCCATTTCTTAATACTGCTGTGATCCTAGACTACAGACTCAATTGACCCTTTGCACGCTAGTGTGACATAATTTTGATTCAATCGGAAAAAGGACATTACTATCAAATTTGTTACATAAAAAAATAGTAAAAATGCGAAATTTCATAGATTGCTCTTAAATTAGTGAAGATATGAATATTTTAATCAAGGATTCTTTGTATAATTTTTGAGAGAAACTGTGTGTCCAGGGCTTAAAATAAAGGCTGGACATYGGACAATGTCCGGCCAGAACTGGGATTTGTCCCRTTAAATCTTTGCCTTACTGGTCATTTTGACCATCTCGGCCTGTGATCATGGCAGGCAACTGATCTGGCATTATTTTAAAGCCCTGGTGTCTAGCCTGATAACCAGGCTGAGATGCGTTAATGGCATACATTCCTTTGCAAACATTCTTAGTTTCAAAAATCAATATCTTTGTCAGTTTACAGTCATTGAACCACCTCAAGCTAACATTCATTTTTGAAAACTAACCTTCAATATTCAAAAGACAAAGAATAGCTTGAAAATCAGTTCAGTTAACTTGGCTCATAGGCTCTTGTTTATAGCACAAACAGAAGGTAAGTCATCAATATTACATATTCCTTGCACAAAAAGTTGCTCTTCCATTTCAGCTATGTATAYGCTTGGCTTTTGTATATGCTAGGCTTAGAAGATTCACTTTCAATAATGAGTGTTTGAATCRAATAATGAAATCAAGAATCCAAAAATAAAGTCATTATCATTTTACCATTTATCGAYGTGACAAATTTGATAGCAAACTCCTTTTTCCGATAAATCAAATATCTTATAATGTCATGCTACCATGAAAAGGGTCAATTGTACAGGTTTAGCCTTATTTACTGTTAGCAAAATGTCAACTGTTATGTAAAGAATGTGCAGTTTGAACAATACCAATGACTGTTTAAGTCCTTTCCCTTAATGCATGGATAACTAACTTCCAAATGAGGCAAAGCAGCGCAAAAAAAATGTGTCAAAATATCAAACGAAAATTGAAATCTTTGCCTTGCCCATCATTTTGACCAGTAACACTGAGCAAGAAACAAGRTATGAATAAGCTAGAACTAATTGACCAGTCACTGACCTGTGACTGTCAGCAGCCATTATCTTAAGACCTTGGAAATTTTTGTAGGGTGGAAGTATGTCTCAAGAAATTACAAGTAAGAGATGGTGTTTTTCTTCATAGTATAAGTACTTACCTTCACATTTGAGACCCTGTCTAACAAGCCCATATAGCATTTGCCCACAAAAATCACAAAATGATGGGGCTTTATAGGAATGGACTGTGAACTGGTGAGATCTGGCAATAGTCTCATCTTCAGGTACTTTTGCTGCAAAATGACATCAAGTTTGTAAACATAGTTAGAAAATAGGCTGTTGATTGACAAGTAAATTTACCAGAACTGAATTCAATACAAACTACAGGTGTATCTACAATAAAAAATGTTWTTAATTGTTCATAAAATAATACAAACCAACTAAAACTGGACAATTTACTTGTAATAGAGGTTTTGCTCCAGCATGTGATGGCAGYCATGTTGAATTGCAGGAACAATTTAATCRTTTTACATGTGAAAGCATACAATTCCTAACAGCAGAGGGATTTWATTGTTCTGCCATCTTACCATAGGCAGTCCAATCTGTACTATGAGCATCAGGGCATGTGATGGTGCAAAACCTCTATAGGCTTGAATAAACAAGTTATCATTATTATTATATAATAAAAAATTGGATGAAATGTTTTGTTCATAAAGTCATCAGTAATCTTTCTTAGAAATAGCATTTATAAGTTACAAATTTAAACTATGAGCTTCTGTGATGCAGTAAAAAATAGTTATTAATTAAACATCCTATTATCAAGAATAAAAGTTTTAAAATGACTTTTGAAATTTGCTCTTTAACTGTAGATCAKAAATTCTTCTCTCATGAGCAATGCTATTATAATCATTCAAGCCAGACATAGGTCTAAATTGTGGCTTCTTTGTGGCGAAACAATAATAACACACATGTAAAATTAAAATATTTTTCTACACAAGACTTTTGGAAACATTTTGATTAAAATCTAGGAATTCAATAAATATTTCACCTTTCACTGTTGTTCTTAAAGAATCTTTGGTGAAAATTAGAAGATTGATAAGAACTCTTGATAGAAATATTGTATATTACCTGACAATACGATCTCAATGACACTACCATCCACCATCTGTTCCACATTGGTTATTCTTTCAAGAATATTACTTGATGAATAGTTATGTCGATACAGGAGAAGCTTATCAAGGACACCAACATATCCATGATCTGGAAACTACAAAAAAAAATCATATTTAAAAAATATTTAAAAAAATGGAAATGATTTCAGAAACTAATCATAAGTCAAGGTTAATGGTGATAGCTACAATGGCACAAGAGCGTTATGGAGCTACTTGAGGATGCTCRAATTTGTGATTACCCCCAGTAGTGCTTTAGCTGTTGCCTCAGGGCTGTATTAGTAAGTCAAACAAGCCAAGATGATTTGTTTTGGAGAAACTGCCTTATGTTTAAACAGCTCAATGGTGATTAATATAAGTTGGCCACAACTGTGTATTAAATTTGTAAATAAAAAAAACCAAAGAAACAATATCTAAATAAAGGAAACTTTTCTATCATCATTTCTGGCTTGCAGAATATGGGGTTTTGGCTTTGATTAGGCACTTTCTAACCCTTGACATTTTATCTYTACAGGTCAGAATTAATAAGGTAAAGTCTAGCACAACAGGTGCACGAAGCTTTCTATTTTATCAAGAAAAATGGCTGTTCAACTTGAGATACGTGTCTTATATTAATACAGACAATAAAAGCTACCCAAATATATTTGAACATCATGATGTGACCTACATAATGTAAAGTGTTATCAAACCTTTTGTGTGCTACTATAATACAATATTACCCCTAAACCATAATTCATCATTAAATAAAAACAGAAATGATAAAATGCTTCAGAAAACTTAACACCAATGCAGAGACATGATTCCTTTTCAAAGATTTGAGGTATTCTACATGACACTAAGCTTTGAAGCAGAAGATATGTTTTTGGGAAACRATTGAGAATCTTAGTCATAATTCTGGAATAAGATAAAATTTAAACAAGAAAGAAAAGTGTCACAGTGATATTGTTAATAACCCAAAGTTTGCTTTAAACCATAGGCATAGTCAACTCAAATTGGCATCAATGAAGCACAAATTGTTAGCACAATAATCATAAAATAGTATATATGTATGTATATATGTACACTGATTTCCCCATGGTACTCGTATGCAATAGTTTTTAGAGTTTTTGATCACTATTGATAGGAATAAGTCAAGTTACCATTGAGTTCAAAGTGGTTCAGCTCAGAATAAGATACTTAAAAGCCAGAAATAAGGGGTTATACCTGTTTACAAGTAATACTATATGCCTGATAACAGTTCAGATATTATAAGACTGAACAAAATATTGTATTTTTAAGGAAATATGATTTTAAAATTATGTGAGGTTGGTTCATGTTTCTTCAGCAGAATTAATAATGCCTGAATGAATGCACAAGGAAAAACTACAGTAATGCATATTAACTTCAAAGATTACAGACATTGCTTAATGGTACGAACGAAACTCTTTCGTGTGTTTCTTCTGTAAAATGTTATTCACAAATAAATGATTTACAGATCAACAGTAATATATATTCATAAAATATTTCAATGCAGAAAAATGATTCCSTGATCGCCACGTTCGTGGTTCAATAACTGAAAGCAGTCAAAATTTAAAAGTAAATTTGTCGATAGAGAGATGTGCTATTGACTTAAATAAAGCAATCACAATAAATAATAGGATATTGCGTTTTATAACATTTTATGGCGTTGATATAACGGTGAAAGATATGGTTTGAATACATTTATTACAATTCTTTCACCAAGAATCCATCGTATTAACATATTTGGCGACCGAGTGGAATTTGACGAGCACAAAAGAATAAAAAACTCGATTTTCGCCATCGAATGAAGTCACTAAAACTTCCTGCTTCGTCTAGAACACTTCATTGAGATATGAAAAACTTCTGTGGTAATAAGATTAAGCATGCTCGAAGAAATTCGCTAGCGTCTTCGGCAACATCAAGTAGAAAATATTAATCATGCTACATATACAGGTGWAAGCCTATTCCTTCAACTTCAGTTGTATTTATTTCTTCGAGAACTTTCAATGTTCTTTCGAAGTCATAATCACTTCAATTCTTGTCGTATAAAAGGCGAACAAGATATCGTGACATCTCGCTTGCTCGTAAATGAGTTAGCAAAATATTTCAAGAGGGAAATAGCGAAGTTCACTTTAACTGAAAATAATCGCTCGAATTAGGGTTTAGATAATAAAATATGTAGATTATCTCTTGCACTTGGTTTAATTATGTGAACTAAGATATGAGGGTTTTAGCTCGGATCGACATATTGTTTCAAAACAAATTGTAAATAGGTTGTTTGGTTGTACGATATTTTGACAACTTAAGTAAAAACCCTTCGTATTTAACACTTAACGTTAGTGGAGTTCTGTAGCTTATCTTAGTGACTACTAAAACAATCGCTAGTTTGCAATACAGTTAATTCTTGGGAAGTAATATCGGTTAACCGAGGAAAAACTAACTTGGTTCGAATTGTTTTCGATTGAATGACACAGACATGGAACAGGACATCTAGCACATAGTCTGAATGAATTCCCACCTTGCAGCTAAATAAATCTACTAATAACTGCACTTACTCTCAACCCTGGATCGAGATAAGATGGAGTTGGCAAAGCGCTACACTAGGAATAGCACACGTGGCGAGAGAAAAAGCGTTTCCGCAAAAAAATCCCTTACCTTTTGATCGAGAAAAGAGCATGCAAGTTCTTTCAAGGCTGTCAATTCTTTGCCTTCAAATCCATAACTTTCCCGGGCTAAGCCACATTGAAAAGTAATTCCCCTCCGAGGAAAATCCTCAGTCATTTCGACTGCCACTAATCATGAACAATTGGGGAAGAAATAGCTGGAAATATTCACCAAAATGATAACTTTCTCTCAAGTCTCGGCACTGTACAAACTGACGGGAAATGTTATCCAACAACATGGGCGACGCTATCACGTGACAACACTATATTGGCCGGCGCCGAAAACGTGACGTACTTCCGATTAAAAGCGGAAGTTCGAGCTATTCGAATTGCAAAATTTATCTATTTTTGCAAGTGGAAAGGTTTCGTTGGTGCACATTTTTGAATCCTTACAAGTTGTTTTATCAGATAATTTCCCTCCTTACGTTTGATCGAAACCTTACGGGTAGTAACAACACACTAAATCCGCTCTGTTTATTTTCGGCTAGTTTCCAAAGGAACACGCAATCGAAGAGAAAACAAACACCCACATGTTGTCTTTAAACAAACGAGAACCAAGCATCCTTTTAAACTCATAGAACCTTAAAGAGTATCAGTTTGTTATTGACATAGTACGATGTCAAGTACATGGCAAATGGAAATTCCTGATTGGACGTATTTATRACAAATTCTTGGACGGCGATTTGTTCGAAATTCCATGCGTTTTTCTGGCCACATATCATRCTCATTATTATGCATAATAATGAACTAAATTAATTTTCGGTTATTCGTGATTGGCCCGTTCAAATCGCTTTCTTTTCGAACACTTTTATTGCTTACTCAAGTGACAAAAACTTCACTCCCGTTTCATTTTTCCTTTAATATATACATATATATATATAGTAAGAAAAGAAAAAGACAAATGAACTACAATTTCATATATATATATATGTATATATATACCTTTCATGACTTTCATGACTTTTGCTCAAATAAAATAGGGGAAAAATAACACAAAACAAGATGATGATTTTCTCCTAAGGAAATCGTGAAAAAGCAAAAGAAAGAAGAATGTATTATGTGCCTCGAATTGAAGGTTTTTTAAAACTTCAATTTCGAGAAAAACAATTTTTTAGCGTTTCCCCCCGGTTTTTCTCAGTAAAAGAATTTTGATACTGGCTCCCGGTCGCAATTTACTCCGGTTAAAGGGCAATTTTTCAATTTTTTTGGCCTAAGGGCATATTCCATCCTTTTTTGTTTTTCTTTAATAAAACACGCCTCATCATTAAATAAAGAATGCTCGGCTTGCAAACACGTCTTTAATACGGTAACCTGCTAGATGTCTAGGGACTTCCGGCAGACATCGACTAGCAAAAGACATGCATCATGCTTTTGTTTCAATACACGTGTTTGGCATGGAGGTCGGTGGAATTGATGAGGACAGATCAACGGATTGTTGAGGCCAGGAAAAGGGTACSATGGAGAGCCACGACCAGGCTTCAAAGCTCTTAATTAGTCAGAATATTAATCCTTTTCTTTGAGTACCCACCCCTTCTCCTTATGTTACAATTGAGTGACCTGAAGTTAATTGTTTTCGAGCCTTTTTTGGCAGAGTACATTTTATAAATTGTCGTGAAAATGAAKTACCGTTCATATTAAAGTTGGTACTTCGAGCTAATGACAATCCCTGGAATAGCCCACGCCTAGCAATTGTGACAATTTTCGCCATATCTCCGAATACAGAAAAAAACTGGTTGGATCTAAAAATGTTTTTTAAAAGGCAAGACACCCTTCTAATGAAACGGACAAAGCACCAAGTAGCCATTCCAATGATGCGCATAATTTTACGCCAATGCCTAATTTATAGAAGTAATGCCTTCGTACGTAAATTGCCCATTTCAAACCATGGGATGTTTACAAGATCAGATGCTTTCTAGAGAAGTCTTCCTTTATTTTTCTGCAATATATTCGTTTGTATTAATGTAGATATGAAAACAATTTGAAAGAACATGTTTCCAGAGAACATCATGTAAACATCACATGGTTAGAAATGGGGAAATTACATGCGAAGATAATAGTTAGGTTTGGAGGGTTGTCATTCATTTGGACATTTAAGAGGATTACCATTTTTTTGTGAATGCGTCGTTTGGGGAGAACTGAAAAGGGCTATGAGCAGGCAAAATAAATGATAACTGGTCCTGACTCCGGTGGAGATAACAGGCAAAATTAATTTTAGTTCCGTAACATCTCATTTTTGGCTTAACGTTACTGGTCAAAATGACCGGCAAATATTGACGACTCTTAAAACTCCAGTGTATGTTGGCTTAGCCTCACTTCTGAGGTCGGTAAACAAAAGCAGAAATTAGAATAACAAAACAAGCAACTCCTGGGTTCAAAGCTAAGCCCGCATACACCGACCACCGACTGGAGTTTGAAGAGTCGTCAATTCGATCTGAGAAGTTCCAATTCTGGTCGGCCATTGCATGATTACATGCTGTTATTTTTAGACCACGGAAGAACGAGAGTTCTTAGTGTTACGAGTGTAAAGTTGGAGGAGATATCAACCTACGTCCTCATAAATGAAAAGCCTCCCCTTTCGTAATGCTGGGGAAAAAAAAGTGAAATGACCACAAAACGAGTTTGAACACGTTAACTACGTTTGCGTATTTAAATACATCGACTAAGCAAACACAGAACCACAGAAACCAAACAGTTCAACGTCTACGAAGCATAATAGCGGTAGTTAGAAGCTGTGTCCTTGGAGCGACAGCTCATACCGATCATGCAACGGCTTGGTATAGTACTTTCTTGTGGATTGGAAAGATATATGTATACAATCATGAGAATAACGACTTGACAAAGAAATCCTTATTTTTGTCTGTACAACTCTCCAGAACTCTAATTTAGGTACTAGCGATTATTAGCAATTTTTTTAAAAGTATGAACTACGGCTCTAATCACGCACTTGTTTTTAGCATTAAAAAAAAAAAACGAAAATAGATACTAGATTTTAAAGCAAATAGAAAAAGAAACCGAATAAACTAAGAAGTTTGTATATAATCCCAGTAAAAGCTAGTCTGCGTGGCGAGGCGGCTCTAGGGGATAGGGGAGGAGAGCCGCCACGCAGGCTAAGTAAAAGTAAGTTTATGACCCTTTGGACCGACGTACTATGCTGCAGGTTTAAACGAGTTGGGCTACGCTAAGCGTGCTGAAATACCTAATAGGATTTCTTGCACATAGCACGTACTAACTTTACTGACAAGGATATAACTGATACACAACCTTGAACACAAATGATTAAAATGCTCTAGGCTTCTTCTTGAGCATTTGTGGTGTACCACACAGTTCAATACTCGGTCCACCCAAAGAATATCTAACCGAAACTACTTAGATTGTATAGTTCTTTGAATTAATTTGCTGTCCAATTGCTAAAACAAAAGTAAGTCTTCTGCAACGCCTCTGAAGGATCGATCACGCCGAATCAAACAAAATGGCGGATTGTAAACTTTGAATAGCATCAATGTTGGATATTGTTTTGAGGGTTCTTGATATGTGGCCAAATAAAGTTTAGGTGGTCTTCTCCTTGGGTCGCAGCTTTTCTGGAAGCTTGGATTTGGCCCTAGTAAAAAAGTAAGAGTTAATTACCGAGAACGGAGGCAATAAGCCATATACATCCCGAGGGCCGCAGGCCCTCGGGATGTATAGGCTTATTGCCGACGTTCTCGGTAATTAAGTATTTTATTTATCAATTGAGAAGGTTTTCTATCAAATGTTGCTCATTATAAATGCAAAGTCTATATATAGTTATTAACCGGGTTAATAACTAACTATATATTGACCTCGCATTTATAATGAGGGTTATAACAAAAATAAAGCCTGGTGAATAACAAAGAAAACCGTGTCAATTGAGAAATAAGAATGATTACATCAGCAAAATAAGCTCCTAAGAGAGTACTTTATGTATCATATATTTAATGGAATAATGGAAAGCGCCCTAAGTTTTCTTTCAAAATGTTTTTCAAAACAACTTCTTAATAATAATGAAATAAATATGAATAAAGTTAATAACAAATATACTTACTAATAAATAAATAAAAAAGAATAAACTTAATAATAAATATACTTAATAATAAATAAATAAATAAAAACGAATAAAGTTACTTTGCTTAAGTCTGACATTTGACCTTCTTCCATAAGCTTCAACAATTATCTTTTTGATAACTGTGATCCAAGAGAATATGAACTWAKARAAGGAATCCTAYCTATATAGMCTTGTAAMYATCRTGTGCAYAGTTTGATGCTATTTTYAGCTTGGAGATATTTTGAGCGAAGAACCTGATTGGTTGATTTCTTGAGGGTAGGCGGCTTCCAGTCTTGCAGTAAAAAAAGCCTGTGTTTTTGTCGTGGACGTAGCGAAATATGGCGCTTATCTTGCCTCAAATGAGGCATTAAAGGGAAGCATGATTACCGCGCGGGCATGGTAATGAGTTAAAAATAGCATCAAACTGTGCACATGATGGGGCACGGGGATTCCTTCTCTTAGTTCATTTTCTCTTGTGTGATCTCATTCAGTATATCTTTTTTTAACTACTATTACTGTACTTGGACATCAAATTAGGAAATAAACTTACTGTTCAATGATTGCTTTCAATTGAGTATGTACTTTCTTCACGACTTCATCAATTTTGTCCTACGAGAAATGAAAGTTTTTAGTAAAATGGTTAATATGGCAGAATTTCCCCCATGGTCTGGTAAAAGGGGAGATGAATTAATGCAAAAGTCCTGCTAATCAGCAAATCCCATATGTCTGATTCTGAGGTTTCAAAACAATACCCCTTCCTTCCTGGGAGAAAACAGCATGCATACTGTTTGGAGCACATTTATAACAATGAAGGAGTAGATGGCTGTTTAACTTTGCCAACCATTAAGCCATCCAAAAACAAAGTTGTTGTTGTTATCCAAACAAAAATAAGACTGAATTTATTACTGAGGGTAGGACGCATGACGTGAGGCACATTTTCATGAAACAAAGAAGTCAATATTTAAGAACTATTTTAAATTATGAGTAAGATTAACAAAGCAATATAACTTTTTTTGGGGTTGGAATATTATTTTGATAATTTGAATCTTACTCCTTTTGTTTATAGCAAAATTAGTTAAATTTTATAGCAAAAAAGGATGATTATAATCCCTGATTCAGGATTGCCTTAGAATAAAATGGATTATGATATCATTAATGTGTCCATGGTTTGTAAAGGTTCTTTGTAAATAAGACTCACGAAAACAATGAAGCAGGTAAACAAGGGGAAGGCCATTAAGCCTGGCAGGATATACTGGGATTAGCTTGAATTTTAATCAATTTAGTTCAACTTTATTTGGCTCCTGACATAGTGTTCATGAAGTATGTCAGGGAACACTGTTTAGTATTGGGCCTAATGTTTTCCCATTTCAGACCATAAATATCATTTGCTCAAGAATAAGATTCTTTGTTTGAGTTATATCCATATTCATGTGTCTTTTCATTTGCAAATGTTATTAAACAAAGAAATGGTACTCTAGAGGATAACACAATGGTCTGAAATGATGTCATGGTTGAAATAATATTCATTTACCTGGTGGTCCTCATAAACCCTTGGAAGTGAGAATGACAGAACTGTGGCTGGAGAAACAAAGACATGTACATCATTGSTTTATGTCATACAAACAGCAATTTGCTAAAATGAAAGACTTGGTCACCTACATAAAAAAGATTCTGGACTATGTTTAATTCCCGTTTAATTTGACTTGACTTTTCTGTTTTTGTTTTTTGATGGCGTAAAATAAAAAAGTTGCATTTTAAAGCCATTTATACTACTCACTTACCAACAATCATCAGTGTTAACATACTAAACCATGCTCCAACATATGACAGCACCCACAGAATGACACCAAACTGGGAGACAGAAAGAAAAAAATGTAAAAAAACACTAAAAATGCCTTTTTTTATATTGCAAAAATCCTCCTATTTTAAAATTTAGGTTTTCAAACTTGACTCAGGGATTAATTGAGATGAAAGAAAATTCTAGTCGCAGAATTTCTAACAAAATTTTCCAACAGATTTTGGCAGAAAAAGTCAGCAGAAATCCTAGAATTTAATATTATCCTATGAAAGTTACCTTGATGGAATCCACAATATCCTCAACCAAAAAGAGTCTTCTAAGTCTTTTAGTTCCACAGTTGACACGGGATACAATGAGTTCAGTGAAGTCTGATGCCTGGAGAAAAAAGAAAAATTGTAAAATAAAATCTTTAAAATTTATGGCATGGCTACAAATTTATCCATCCATCACCATCCACAGGGTCGAATGGTGACTGGTTTGATTCCTGTGATCCACAAAGATGAGTTGTTTATGCGATGAACCTGTGTTCAGGACACAAAAATAATGCTTGCAAACTCACAAAATGGGATTGATATTTTGTATTTAGTGAGTAAAAACGTTTTAACAGGTGTCAGTAAGTGGTTGGTTAGGTGTTATGGTAAGTGGTTGAGGTTTCAGTCAGGGGTTGGTCAGGTGTCAGTAAGTGGTTGGTCAGGTGTCAGTTAGTGGTTGGTGAGGTGTCAGTAGTGGTTCATAAGGTGTTAGTAAGTGGTCAGTAAGGTGTTAGTAAGTGGTTGGTTTAAAATTTTACATACTATATAAAAAAACTTACAACTTAAGCTTTACAACCACCACTTCCCATACAGGGCTTTTCCATGAAGTTCAAACATTAAAGGTGTATTTTGATTGATGCAATTAGGAATTGAAAACCTACCTTTTCCTTGGAAATCTCAATATCCTTTTCCAACCAATTCCTGAATTTTCAAAAGTGGGTAGTTAGGAATTGTGATCTGATTTCCAAAACTTCATCATTTATTATTTCAAATCATATTTATTTATTTATTCACATCACATAATATTGCTATCAGTTGAATGCTCATATAATATTACCAACAATTATTCCATTACATTAAAGGAAGAAATTTTACAAAAAAAAAAAAAGGGATTCGTGTCACATGATCTCCAAAGTTACGCTAGTCGTGTTTGTCAACACTCCGTACCCAGAAAGGTCAAGTCGTATCAATTTCCCTCATATTTCAATCAAAATGGCTTCCATTGACACAAAGTTTTTGGCTTTTCTATTTCGCATTGCACTGAAGTATGGACTTAAATCCATGAAAAACGTATTTAACTATCACAGTAGCAGTTAGGGATTGACCAAAAATTGAAGAATTTTTTTACCCTGAAACAGTCCAAATACCTTAAATAGAGTTTTCAGTGAATATAAGTACATTAACTTAGATGAAAGGTCATTAGTTCTCTAGATAATCATAGTTATTACAATGATACAAACTACTTACTTGAAGGGATTTTCTGTGCCACTCTTTTGAATTGCTCCCATGACAGTCATCCCAACACGATAAAGAAGAGCAACTGTTAGCAAAGCCATGGAGAAGAATGTGATCACACTCAAGAGTGAGTACATGGTGAGGGATATGAGTACTGTTAGTTTGAGAGCAAGCACCACTGCTGATTTCTTGATATTTCGCCAGTAAATAAGGTCAATCACTGCCAGAAAAAAACATAGAATCTTGTCGCTTAACAACATGTAAAATACTTTCAACTAAACAAACATTAGGTAAAAACTATTAGGAAAAAAAAAACTATTAAAAACTAAAGTATTTGTCTCATTTCTAAATACAAAAACCACTGCACAACAACAAAAGAAATCAAAGCGGAAAGAGAAATGATGGAATAGAAAGCAAAAAATGGAATTTTTTAAAACTAATTAGAAAATGTTTCTTATTAGCCAAGTTGTATAACTTATTACAGGAAATTTTCACGACACATTAATTTTGTGATTATAGAGGTCACATACTTTGCAACATCTAATTTCATAATTTTGCGGAAAAAAAGCAATTTAACAAAAATCGCAAAGTTAAAGAGTTGAAAAAATTTCATGTTATGAGGTACATGAAAGAAAGAGACAATATTTTTCTAATGACTATTCTTGAGTACAACCTCATTTTGAACTTTAACTTTAATAACTATGACACTTAATTGTGGCAATCAAAAAGGAAAAGTAAAAAGTGAAATAATGCAACTGAAAAGATGGAAAAGATGACTTTGAACRCCTAATGTATACTACATACAACTTCTAGAGCCACAGCACTTCATCCATCTGTGGCTCACCACTGATATTCAACATGGTCATCCAAGACCGACAGGGCAGAAAAACAGTTTTTGGCCTTTCACCACAAGGACAGCTTTACATATTTAAGCTCAATATTCTGTGAATATGTTCTTTTGGAGCCAAATAGCAAAATATCAAATGCGACCAAAATTTATTGAAAGCGTATTTGAGATATGAAGCTGTGTACTTTAGGAGAGGTGAAATTTTGATCAGCAGAAAAACTGACATTTGTGAATACTAAGTTATTCTAAGTCATTAAGTCTAATGAGTCGACAAAAATTTCGTMACAAGTTTTGAGCAGCAGTGACACAAATGGAAAATTTAAAAATTTGGAGTATTAAACTCAGTTAAATAAAAAAATCGTGAAAGTAGAGGGCTTGTCTTTTTTCTGCCCTGTCTCYAAGACCTGTAATTTCTGTGCATATGTTCCAGGAAAATTAATTGATTTAATTTCACAAGAATAAAAATTGATATTATCAATATTGTTTAGTTCTGATAATAATTTATAAGATAGTAAGTTTACAATTTTTGTAAATTTTTGTAGATGTAAAAAATTGAATAAATCAACCTGTATTAACTAAGTCATGAAACACTTGCTAAAAATCTATAATAGATTTAGTCCTATGATTTCTTTAATCTTTCTTGGAAGTTGTTGATATTATAAAAGGTACCATATAAAAGAGCATAAAGTGTATTCATAATGAATGTATTTATCAAATCAATTTAATGAAACTAATTTTTGTGGAATTAAGCATATGTTCTGACAGTATTCATCAAACTCTGTGTACAATTTCCATTTTTTTTAGATAAAATTTTGACATGGTCTGCTTTGATGCTTCAATCAAAAATTGCATCTAGTTGTCAAGGTTTTGACTCGTTGAGGGAAGCCAGATGACTGCTTTGTCATTCAGATATCTAAACTTACAGAAACCTTTAGAAATCTTTAACAAAAACAAAATTTACAAATAAAATGTCGTGATAATTTAAACCTTTAAAATAATTTTTTAAGCATTAAAAATCAAGATTTTTTAAATGGAAAACATGGTAGTTTCATCTTTATATTCCTTTTCAATTCTCAAAGATAACATACAAATAAAATGGCTGTACTAAAATTTAAGAATATAATAATTTGGTTTCATCTATGGGAATATTTCTATAATTCAAAAGGTATGACTGCTTTAAAATTTATAACAAATAAAAAGGAAAATACATATAATGGAAAAATATCAATTAATGTCTTCACAAGAATAGGCAAGTCTTATGTTTATGATACCGTTCTCTTTTAAATAAATCTAAATTCATTTTGAATACAAATGAATAATATGAATAACAAAAGAAACCACAGCACAGTAAAATCAATTTTGATAAAAAAATCAATTTCACTGAACATAAATTTGTGAAAAAGATTAACTAATGTTTTCAAATGAAAGTGTGTAAGTTCAGTAAGCAATGAAGGCACAGAGATGGCTTGTACAGTTTCAAAATTGTGAAAAAAGATATCTTCTGTTACCATAACTATAAAACTGCCAAATAGCCTTAATTCTTAGAAACCGCAGCTGCAAAACCCTTAAGTAACATATTATCCAAGAATTTCAAGATTTGCTCTCATAAATTGAGAAATATCCACAATGTCTTTAAATGTGAAAAAATGGGAATGAATGCAGAGGTGAATGATGAAATACAGAAAATAACAACTCATGCATGCCCTTGAAAATATACAAGTTAATCCTAAAAGACTTGTACGTAAACATTAGGCAGGTGATATCAATRTAAAGATATGTCAACAGTGTGAGTTCTTCCACAGCAGATCTCACACCCATTTAGGAAGATAGGCTAGCCCACCCCACTACTGCAAAAAATATATACATATATATATATATTTCTTTCACCCATTTACATTTTTTAATACATTTTAACTTGGACAGGAAGGTGTGTTTTGTTTTGAATTTTAGCAACCACACCCGAAAATTATCGCAAGAGAATTGTTTTAAATAAATTATTAAAGTCAAAATAAGGGTTTTCAATCAACTACAGAAAATGGCTTTCAAACACGCCCGAATCGGAGGATGCGACGAGCTGGTCGTCATGTAAGCAAATACGCCAGAAAACCTCAAAACACTCTTCTAAAAACCAAAAAAATTCGAAAAATGGGAGCTCAGGATTATGCAAAAAGAAATAATTGATAACAGTGATTTTTGTTTTACCGATAGAAGCTTTTTTTCTCGTGTTTTGGATGGTTTTTTTCCTTCGATCATCAAAATTACCCAAATAGGGTGGGTCAAAATAGGTGTAGGCAAAAATACGACACTATATTCTTAAGATTTCTTTAAAAATCCAGGAATTAATCGATATTTTTCGAATGAAAAAATTAAAATATAGGAAAAAATCATGTTTAGAATTTGACATCGTTCTGGGAAAGCGAAATGAGAATCTCCATCTTGGACTTCGTACAATAAACTCTTTCTTCACATGTTCCATTCGTTCATATTGCATTTCTCGCTGTATTTACCTCTCTGATCCACGTTGTTTTCCTTCATCCATCGAGCTGGGAAGCTTGTAAGTTCTAATAAAATAATTTTGAAATAATAAATTTATTTGGACAATTCTAAACTGACTCAAATCCAAGTACATTATTGTTACACAACTCCACATGGACTATATTGCTACATCCCATAAACTTTGATTCTGCGAAAGTAAACTTCAAACTACAATGCATTTATTAGTTCCACTTCCTAGATACGACAAAATAAAACTTCTCTTCATTATCTAAGTTATGTGTGTATAAGATCTTGACAATATTTCTCGGTAAAAACATGTGCAATCGAGTTTCGTACATGTCGTGCATGAGAGCTACCTTTGGTAGAAGGCGAAGATGAATCAGGAATTGCTGGCTTTTCCTCTGGAGGTTCTACTTTTGGCGGTTCCTCTGGAGCACTATTCTCCTCCTGCTTCTCAAAAGTTTCTTCATCCTCAGGTTTAGTAGAATCCATGTCTTCTGTAGTAGAACTAACTTGAGGTTCACTTGGTTCTTCAGCTMCAACGTCTGCTTCGGGTTTATCGACGTTTATAAAGTCGTGCGACTCTGGGTTCTCGTTCTCGTTCTCGATATCTGCCATCGCCCAAACAACTTACAGGTAGTATTTAATAATGAATATCTAAATCTTCAACTGACGAGATCACTGTGGCTTCAAAGAAAGCTCTTACGCAAGGAAACACCAAGGTCCWAGAGAGATTTATTTAGAGATGATGGCAAATTATTTTTGTACTGGCGCAATCATTTYGAGCCTAAAAAGATTTGAACCAGCCACCAAACCAACCAATCACAACACAGGATATCAAGATATTTGACAGATATGCCAAATAAGGACGAGACTTCGATTCCAAAGGTCGAGAGAAGACTCGTGAATAGAAAGCCAGCGGTCTATACCGTTTTGGCGGGAGTGAAGCTCAAATGCTCCCACCTTCCCCACCCCCAATAAACTTTCTTTCGAAAGCCTAGAAAAGTATCTTTTTCTGATTCAGTTGAGTTTAAGAAGTTTTGAACGGCTTTTTCCCTTTTTCCTAGAATATTTTCATTGTTTGTCAAATGTTTTGGGTTGAAAATTTAATTATCGGGTCACCACAGATTCCATTTACACCGCTATCATAAATTAGGATAAAAACAAATAATAAAATATGGATAGAGTGCTATCAAAAATAGATTTAAATTTGAGGAAGAGAAAGCCTTAACAAAATTAGATTCAATCAAAAAGTATTTTTTTAATATATGTTAAAATAATATAAACTTATGAAATTCAAAAGACATCTACAATGATTTGATACGTTGGAAAGTTAATGTGGTTTTTCGAGTTCTTTTGTGAGTTCTTCCAGGCGCTGTTGTGCTTGGATGGTCAGTCTGTGTTTCTTCCCAACTTCTCTTTTATAGCCTACGAAAATATCAGAACTAGCATAAGTGAGAGCGAATGAACTTGGACGTATAGGCTCGGCAACAGCGGCTAATTTGGACCGGGAACCGAGATTTGTATGGTTTTCACTGAGAGGTGTTTTAAGCAATTCACTGATGAAAAAGAAAAGGAAAAAAAGAAAAACATGCATAAAGGAAAACCTAATAAATGAAACTTGAGAAAAGGTTTATCACTGGCTCTTGAACTCCTCTTGAAACATATAAAGTGCAAAATCTTGGACGGTCAAAATTCTTGAAATCCGGAAATGACCGCATCCTACTCAGTTAGTAGGAGTTAGTACAAAGTCACGATCAAATAACGATTTTTTTAATCAACTCTCTTGAAATGTTAGTAAACCTTAGGAAACAATCAGAGACAACCCACTTCTCGCTTATATACRAACCAAAAATCGATTTGTTTTAAAACCACCTCAAGCTCCGAAATCTTGAAAACCGAATGAACACCGGTCGAGACCTGGAAACTGGGAAACTATGGCGAGCGATTAACAAAAAAAAAATCGCAGGCTCAGGAGAACACTTACGACTATTTYGGCATCTCTCTATCAATTGACATCACGCTGTTTGCCTTAAACCCATTCCAAGCCCACGATTAGAGCAAAACATTGACAGGCTTTTTAAAATACTTGGCATCAGTGAATAAACTCCATTAGAAGAAGACTAGAAGAGCTTAAAATAAGTGSTTGAATATTTATCGCGGGCTCATGTTTTGTAAGCCTAACTTATATGTTGTATTGTGGTCAATATATTTTGTTCATCATGCCTTGTATGGWGTTGTTTGTACCGAATCTTGACCACAATACATCCTGTTTATCGAACTCAGAAAAGGCATATGCATGCAGCAACACTGAAAGCTTAAAGGCACGTCTTAAGGCTAAGTAGACTTTGGTATACCTTGCACTGTTTCTACCAAGATAGGATGAACTTCTTCCTTTAGACTGTAVACTAGCGACCGTGGTAACTATGGACGAAAAAATAAGTCAGATGAACRTTATGGTTACTATGCCTACGGAACAGCACCGGTGGGGAGACTGATAGGACCAGGTTGGGACTATTTGAGTGTTTTGAATAATGTTTTCTGCCCTTTTTGAAAGTGCTAATCAGATTGCTACCTCGTTACAAGGTARATTAAGAACAAGCGATTAAAACTGGGGAAAAGTTAGTAATTTATACCCAAACTAAATTATTATTGGAAATAGTTGAAGAGCGAAAGAGTGTAGCGGATATCACTTTCAAAAGAGTAAAGTTCAGCGAGTTTGGAAACAAAACATGTTTTTGATATTCTTCAATTTTTTAATGACAAAGTAAGCACATTTTGATTATCAATTAACTATTGCATTTAGTTCTATCAACAAACACCATTGATGCTGATTGGCTTGCAGATTACCTGTATTTTTATCTTGTCTGCGATGGCGCCCATTAAAGCGAAGTGTCTGGCATCCTGAAACAGAAAAAATGATGAAAGTTTATAAATCAATCTGGAAATCATCATGTCATACGTGATTAAACACTATATTTATGCTCTCTTGGGCCCTAGCTAATTGTGTTGAAATTTTCTTGCTGTGTACTGTTCCAAAATAAAGTTTATCGTTTAACTCTATAGAATCATGCATRTATAGAGGCCAAGATAGACTGAAGA
>NW_022259381.1:129744-160410 GCF_009602425.1 Actinia tenebrosa | reverse complement strand
TCAGTATTATCGTCAGTTGGTTCACCACTGATGTTTGGAGAACTCGTTTGACTGTCTACAGTAGCTAAGGTGGTGCAAACATCCTCGTCGCAAAAGGACGAGTCCCTAAAGATAGTTTTTTATGCTAACTGCGGTTAAGCAATTATAATTGTGACATTATTATTGAAATGAGAATAAAGTTGTTGTTGTTGTTCTAGTACCTCTTATCAAGAAATATAAAGAGCATAAATTTATGCTCTGTTTTTCTTATTTTACTTWTATTTTTTAAATAAAGATAAGAAATGAAATTAATTCCTTTATTGTACAATAATATTAGCAAAAGAGGGTTCGACTCGTAGGACCAGACCCTTTTCGTACTCAGTACTGACAAACACACTGTCTTCTGTAAAGCGTGCATGTGTTCAAATTTTACCTTTCATTGCTCTCATCTTTGATCAGACTTGTTATGGTTTTCTCGGTATCCTCTACCTTAGGAGCATTTGAGATAGGAGGAATGGCTTTTCCCTGACGACGACCGAACACTACTACAGCATCAGTCCTGCCTTCTAAGGGGCTCCCCTCACCACCGATTGGCTCAAGATGCAAAGAACCCAAGTTCGTAGTCGTCACGTCTAAAGCATCTCTTGGTGCCTGCTGTCGATCGAATGAATAATTATTTTATATTTCATGGTGACTCCATTATTGAATATTAGCCATTGCGAGGTCGAGAAAATTTGCWGGTCGAATTGGCGTTGCAGTGCATTGTGGGGCTCTTTTAGTGCACATATTTCCAAGATGGCGTCTATTACAGCCCCAAAATGCACAGCAATGCCAACTCGACCTATTTTTTCCTGAACCAATGGCTAATATCGAGTAGCAGCATCAAAACACTGCTTCATCACTTGAGAGGAAACGTATGGAGATCAGGGAATGGAATTCAAGAAATTTTGGCTCTGGAGACGGCCATCATACTGCATGTATATATGGATWGCCTTGCAAGGGTTAGTAGTATATACAACGTATCTGAACCACGAATAAACAATTATAGGAAAAGGGGTTGTCTTAGGAAGACTGCTTTGYTTAAAAAGGTATCAATTGTATTCATGCCACTTAATCGTGCCAGTGAATATAAATAGAAGAGTTTGTGTAGTTGCGCGGCGCGAAGCATACTTTCAATCTGTTTTTAAAGCCTCCGTCTAAAATAAACTGATTTCCTTTAAAACTACGGTAAGATAAAAAKAATTAAAAGCATACCTGAGATGTGACGTCATTCATGTGTGTGCGGCTATCGTACATGGTTTCTAGCCAMGCGCTCACCTTCGCAGTGGAACTCAGTTTGACATCATCATTCCTAAAAACCGACAAAAGATTAAAACTTTAACAAAAAATACTATTAAATCTAGATAAAATGAAAGTAGTATAAATAGCAAATTTATTTATAGATTGTCATATTATTGAAACAAACAAACAGCTGGAATAGGATTTGAGTTTAAGCTTTTTAAAGAGTRGATCATATACTCAGAAAACTGGAGAGCCCGGAGAAAATCTAGAATCCAGCTCGGAAAAGACCAAGCAAATTTTGTTAAAATATGAGAGATGCCGAGTCAAGAGAAGTAAGGCGAGAGCAACACCACGCTGACAAAATCCTCCCAGGGGTAAGATTCTGTCGCTTGTTACTGAAAACAAGTAACGAGCGACAGAAATTTACCCCGGGTTTCCGAGGATGGATCAGCGCCAGTGAAACTAAGCCAATGCAAATGGCAGCGGTAAAACCCATTGTGGCACGCGTGAGGATAGGCTAATCGCAAGATGCAGTCAATTGAGTACATAGCCAGATGTACAAGACACACTAACCTTAAACTGCTTGAAGCCTTGCTGCTTTCTGGTTGTGCAGCACTAGTTAACGAAGGAAGCGTAGGAGTCACACTTTCACTTCTGTATTGCGAGGCAGGAAGCCGTTCTGTCACATCCTGCGGCTCAGCCGACAAGGAACGCTTTCGTACAACTTGATTCTTAGTACTACTCATTCTTGAGAACACACATGTTAAAATATAAGTCAAATAAGTTCGAAACGTAATGTATGCTGTCTTTGTTACGAAACCGCGCGCGCGATTACTCGTTCCAAGAGCCCGTGATCATTTTGGTCTGCGTTAATGTTTTCTATTTTTTTGGCCTAATTTAATTCTAACTCAATTTCTTAAGTCTTTGGTTTTATACGAAACCCTCAAATGTTGCAATTGCAACCTCTGCATGGAAGACTGTACATGCTGCTAAAAAAAATAGAAGCCAYGCGCGTATTTAAATTTACATGTAATATCGAAAAGTGCGCTTTTTGAYTTATTTAATTGGATAAATAATGATCTTAATTACCTAAATTGATTTGTGTTCGATCATTTATGACGTCATTAATATAAAGATTCCTCACTTGGTTTAACACAAGCAATATCTGATTGGTCTGTAAGTATCAAAAACGATGGCAAGACGAACCCGCTCGCTCACCGACATCAACAACGAACTGCGCTTGAACATTCTGAATCCTAGTGCAAGCTCGGATTCTGCATCTACCCAAGGTGGAAGCGCAGATCCATCGTCGCTTCAAGAACACTGCCGCACGATGATACTGCACTCTGTTGGTCTTAAAAACCTGGCTCGAATAACAGAACTGCCTTTACCTAAAGCTATAATCAATTCTCTGTCCAATCAACTGACCTTGGAAGATTTTTACGTGAACAAAAATGAGCTGAACGACGAACACATGAGCCACTGCGTTTACCCTGCCAAGTGCKTACTTGATATGTCAGATGTGGTCATCAAGGTCGTACCGGAAAGCCTGGCAAGCGAGGACATAAATACTGCAGTAGAACTATGGGCAGGCATGAAGCATTTGAAACACCCAAACTTAATGTCATACTACATCACGTTTACCAAGGACTCGACTAAGATATTGGTCTTTGAGTACCCGCCCTACGCATTAGTGGACATCCTCAAACATCTCAAACAAGAGAAGAAAACAATCCCAGAGTTTTTATTGTGGAAAGCTTTTCATGACCTTGCAGCTGTCATAAAGTACCTTCATGACCAAGGAGTGTCGTACCCTGGTCTGAAGCCAGATCGATTGTCATTCACTGAAGACGGTGTCTTGAAGCTTGACAGCGGCATCTTATACTACTCATCCCAGCAAGACCTCATTAGTACTGAAGCAACAGGGATCAGCGATGAAGGCATTACTGGGGTGTATACCTCACCGGAGACCCTTAAGGGCGAAGAGTTAACCATMAAGAACGATATATGGCTACTGGGTTGTTTCTTCTACGAGATGGCAGCWCTAGAGCCAGCTTATGCTAACGTTGGCACAGACATGTTTAGCGCCATGGSGAATATCATGGAAGGGAAGAAGCCAGCGGCTTTGAATGGATATTCTGATGACTTGAACACCACGATCAGCGAGTGCCTTAACGGCGATCCACAAACAAGGCCAACTATTGAGGATCTTCAAGCAAAGTCAAATGCTAAGATGGAAGTTCTGGTGGACAGTTACAAAGGAGTAAATATCACTCACTTGTGAAGAGAGATCATGCACTTGTTTTATTGTGTTTTTAACTATTTTTAAAACACATYAATGAAGACTATTTGAAGATAACAGGAAGGTGTCATACCACTTGGAGATAAAACCTCAAAGGAAATTACGCTAAAAATCTATATTCTTGTCATACCACACCAGAGTTTTTTCACTAATAAAATCACAAACAACCCAAAAAAGTTTTTATTTATTAGATTTTCACAATTTTATCTAAACAATGGAAAAGCCATTAAATTAATTATCTCCAAACCCCTAATTTTTTAAGCAACTGAGGCATAAAATAACCAAGTTTATCGATGATATATTTTCTATTGTACCAACGTGTTTGAATTGGGTATAGCCGTCGTTTTATGAAGGTGACCAGATGTTGCCATGTGTGTCTGGTTTATCTGTATGTCGTACGTCCCACATCCAGGGCTTGTCTAGCAAAAAAATTGTGTACAGGAAGGTAAAATATATTAGGTTGTATACAAAAATCAARGTTACCAGCTCTACCAACGTTCGCMYACTGAAAGAAAACTTTCTCCGCATAAATCACTCTTGCTAAACCACTGTCACTTTGCAACATTTCATTACGTTTGTTTGGTGTCATGTCATGTCATGTCATATYTAACCATTCYGTTTGGATAAGGAGTAAGTTCGCGCAATATATCCAGCTGATCTGAGAAAAACGGTTTAAGCCACTCGAGCCAAATCAAGAAAATTTGCAAAACTGTGGTGTCACTTTTTCTCTTGAAATTTTAGATTTCCGGGTGGCCAAATGAAAAGAATAACGTTGCTAATAAGKGATTTATATCAGTGACACCATATTTAATGATTTTAAATTTTTATTCCAATGGTAGATGTAGTTGTATGGTACCATTAAGCTCGACACATGCAGCCCGATACTTTAAATGAGTCACGGGGGGGAAATGGAGATATTCATGACATCGTTATCACGATTGTCCGACCACTCACGATATGAAACTTGACAATTACAGTTGCATGAGGGACTCACCGTCTTTGCTGTATGGAGTAAGTGGCAGGTCAAAGGGGACTGGSACTGGTATACTCGATCCCGATTGAGCATGCGTGTGTCCGTGTATTGAAAAGAAGTCTTGGTTTGGTTCCTGGAATGAAAATCAACATAGATTGAACTCTATTCTATGTTCAAAAAGAGAGAGAGAGGGAGCGTTTCTCTACTCCTCTCTCCCCCTTCCCCAATCCCCTAGAGTGCCGCTACGCAGGCTATTACTGACCTGGTTCTTTGGTAGAAACAAGACACCGATCTCATAAGAACGAATCATCAACTGTGAACCGTTCTTCTCCGTGACTCCCCAAGCAGCTTTGGACAGATTACAACTAACAAGAAATAAATATTGTAACTGAGTACGACATGGCAATGACATATTTAACCATTCTGTTTGGATAAGGAGTAAGTTCGCGCAATATATCCAGCTGATCTGAGAAAAACGGTTTAAGCCACTCAAACAAACAAACAGAAAAGTAAAAACAAAAACGAAAAAAAACAAAAACAAAAAAAAACAGAGGAAGAAGCAGACCTGACACTATTCAGACAAAAAAAGGGGAAACAAATAAGGAAAACAAAAATCACTACCAAAAGACATGGGTTAAAAGGCGGCCCGTTACCTAGTGACCATAAACCAGGCAAGCTTATTTGTATCAGGAGAAACCCTTATGTACGACTTGATGTGAGGAGAAGCTCGACTTCTACCATGGCTGTTAGACTTCCAACGACTGAAAGGAAAACAAGAGAATAAAGTCTTGCTATTCAGAGAGGGGCGGGAGACAAAGCAACCGGGTTATATTTTACTGTCCCCTCCCCTGGTGACACTACGGAACTTAAGGTTTGCAAAATCTATGACGGCGACGTCAACCGGAAGTGAACATAATTTCTCTTTGGGTTTTTTTTTCATTAGAGATATAATGGGGGGGGGAGGGGGGTGGGAAAGACTTGGAAGTTGCGAAACCCCAAAGTGAAGTGAGTTATTTACATTTCCGGTCGACGTCGCCGTCGCAGATTTTGTAAATCCTGAGGTCGCTAGCTGAATGACGACGCGAAATAAGAATGACAAATGTACAGAACCACTAATGCCGCTCGAATTATGTGATAGTAGAGAAGATGGGTGGGAAGTAATTGTAGTGTCATAATAACTTGTACACACTGAATCCAGAATAATAATGATAAAAAAGACTTGCAGCAACCTCGGGGTGTATAGGCTTGTGGGAMTGAGTCTGATAACGTCGTATTGCATTTCAATCTTGCAAAGTTGGATTTCCCAATTTAGCGCCAAATTCTGCTATTTACTACGAGGTCGTAAGAGTCTCTATGACCTTCGAGAACACGGACTACGGTAGGCTCTGCTTCAGCCGTGAGGTTGTTGTTTGTGCCAAGCTATCCCTGCCTCGCTGAGAGAGGATTGTGGGCGCACCAAAATCACCACGGCTAGAAATCGAGACTAGGACTACGGATGATAAAAAGTAAATTTTGGAGGAAAACTGACCAGAAGAATGACGGCAGATAAGGCTGCTTGGCTGCTGTTTTATGACTGTAAGGTATTGATCCACCAGCTGGAAAAAAAATTGACAAGAGAATTCAAAAAGTGGGAATCAAGTATGGCGTTCCGGTAGGGCATACACTCGCTTCTCACATCGATACTCTGACTCGGCAGTGGGTACAGTTTGTTAGGTCTCTCCCTTGATTCGAGGGTTCTCAGGTTTTCCTCCCTCCGCAAAACCTAACACTTTCTCTTTCTGTGTGACTTTCTCATATGCACCATTCCATGCATTGCAACTCATTTGACCAGCGTGAAGTGAYAAATCCTACGAGGTCAAAAGGTGAGGAAACAAATTTCCACCTCGTTCTGAACTCATAGTTTGCAAAATTTACTTTCATTGCATTATCCCTCCCTCATTCTCCCATTCAAAAGCCTGGCCTCCTGCAAAACAACTGCCCCACCCTCCCCTCCCCAAGAAAGAGGTAACTTTAGTATTGAATGCGTTTTTACCTGGGTATCCTTCAAGACTCATTCGAACATCATCAACAGATGGAAAAACCTGCCAAAGACAAAATAACATCACCGTTAATACAATTTTGTATACGGTATACAAACTCTTCCAAGGTCATGGTTGCTAGTGTTTTCCTCATGAATTACCATCAAGTTTAATAATACTAGTTTTACTGGAGACTTTGATGACAGGGGCTTGAAAATCCCTTACTGGAATGATATAAATATTTTCTGGAATCAAAAGGTTTCATCTATGGGTATAWTTGTGACTGACGTCCTACCAGTTTTAAAGGAGAATTAGATCCAGCCATCCTTCCTGATGTTACTGCTAGGCTTTGAAGCCATTCTCCACACAACCATTTGCTTTTGTCATTGCCAAGAGATCCAATACTTGAGAACTGCCCAATGACTGGCCAGCTTGGTGAGACGTTCGCTGATGATGGACCATGCTCCTGGAGAACCTATAGCGATAACACAGGGTTCGTGCTAGGTTCCCAAGAAATTATTCAAGGAGTTTTCAAGGAGTATTCAAGGACATTTCTACTTTTTTTCAATTTTCAAGGAGATTTAAGTGCCCTTGAAAATGCATTTTACATTCCAGCACTTTTCAAGGAGTTTAAGGACCTGCACGAACCCTGATAACATTATTATGGATGCCAGTCAGACTATTACTCTGCATGATTTTGTGCATTTGAAAGCATTCCATTTTCATCAACATCGCCAGTATCTCTTAAGAAAACAACATGGAAAACAATACAGGAAGATGCTTCACATTTCCACAATTTCATCAGTGCTTGAAAGTTTACATGTACTAATTCGTAGGGGATAAGTTCTTGCTTGCTTCCTACATACATGTTGACAAAAGAAATAGAATACTTGCATGTGCACAAAACCAGCAGACAAAGATCAGTAAGGTTTAGGGGCAGTGACACAGATATCTGGAGGTTTGCCAAACTTTAGTACATTTTACTAATGCCCAAAACCCTGGTACTTCAGTGACATTCGTGACATTCATTSACAGGCAAATCTTTAAGGCCAGAAACCCTTTCACTAAAGTGGTCTTGCATTGAAACAACATTAGTTTGTTCCATCAGACTAATGGTATGTTTAAAGGATATGGACCTCTTCAGCTTGAGCACAATATTTTCCTAATTCAGATCACCTGTCATTCTCTTGAGTATTACTTCTTTKTAAAACCAGTTAYGTTTGGGAAAAATATATCAAAAACTTTACACTTGCAAACCTTTCTTAACTTGAGGTGACCCCATTTTGATTTACTTGAACCAGAATGGCGACCAGGAACAGATGCTATAAGATGTACTCTATTAAAATAGAAAAAAAGAAATTAATGTTGTCAGAATGATGCACAGTTAAGCTTAATGATGCTAAGAGACTAATTAGGGAAGCAGGGGTCATGTGTTTTATTGAATTAGYCTTTTCTCTCTCCTGTCCTTCAATCTTTTTTTCCCAGAAGATTCTCAATTTTTTTCAGACTCTCAAAAATGACACACTTCTCTAAAAAGAAGGCTTTCCAGTGAGGTTCATTCTTACTTACAAGAGATACCCTGCTTTCTTGGGAAATTACAACTTTCCCCAATTAATATGCTAAAGTGTTAAAGAGCTCTGACTTATTACTGCTGTATATTTAGCTAGCACATTGTTGCTTGAACATGCTGCTTTTATTATTAAGGGCAACAAACCTGGCAGAAGACATGTCATGTTGGCGAACATCTTTCTTCCATTCATCAAGGGCTGTTCCACCATAGGCACACAAATACTCCTAAAACACAACAACAAATACTACTGAGCTATTCTGACTCACAATACAGTTATTAATTAATTATTGGTCATTCATCAATAGTAGCTCTTAATGCATTGCAATAACAAATGACTGGTCATCTTACATGTATAAATGATATTCCAACCCTTTGGATTTTTATTGCATTAAAACTGCCAATATTTTGATAAATAAATGTGTATATCATAGTCATAGTTTACCGTCTATCAAAAATGAGAGATAACATATAGATCTTTACCGAGTGATAAAAACACATTTCATGTATCATTCCTCTCATCTAAGGACTTTACACCTAACATTTGGGATCTAAAAGCCTTTTAGTAGTTTTACCAGAAGTCTATAACTACATGTATATGAACTTTTGGTTTTCTGTAATGACGATTCCACACTAAGAATATTAATAGACCTATTTCATTCACACTCTATCAAAAAACACATATACTCTTCACTTTATTTACCAGCAAATCTTTCTTAAAATTAGTATTCCTTCTTGGTGTTGCTTGTGAAGTAGAAGCAGCTGATGAACTTGCAGAACTGCCCTCACTTGATGAAATCTTTGGAAATTTAGGGCTAATCCATACCCTTACAAAACAAATAAATATCATTTAGTTACTTACAAGACAAAAAAAATCAAAAGCTACTGTCTCATGAGTCGTATGACTGTAATAATGTAAGTATTTTGGTTTGAATGCATAAATCTCATAAAAAATGAGAGCTATTCTTGTGAAAGCCTTCATCAGAATAATGATGAAAAAGTGACAGTCTGAAGTATGCATATGTATACAAAGCTTGGGCGAAGGCACTGAAGCAATGTTCCAGTAACAGGTGTATTATTATCTGGTGTCAAGGCAATTGCSAACCAGAGTTAGAGTAGGGTATTTAATCATGTTTGATGAAATTTAGTTAAACTGGGTTACATAGAAAATGGTGTATGGGTACACCTCTAACAGCCCTCCACTCCTTCCATTCACACCCACAGGGTGGCAAAACTGGGTTACATGGAAATGTGGTGTTATATAATAATTACATTATATACACAGAGCAAATTCATATGTCCATACCCCTGAGTTTTCTGATCCCAGTCTTGAATAATAAGGTTTGCAGTTGTTATGACGACCCTCAAGCCATCTGAGTACAACAGAAGCATCATTTTGCTATTTAATCAAAGAAACAGATTAATTATGCATTTTTAAACACTATTTTAGATTTAGATTTATCATTTTGTATTCTTATTTGGTGCTTTAAAGAAGATGAGAAAATAAAATAATAGTTTTCATTGGGTTACCTGTGGTGTGTACCATAAGCTTCCAGTCGTGCCTGAAAATGTTATAAATGGAGAATATTTGGATTTAAGTTTGGATTTAAGGGAAATTAATTCTTACAATGCCTCTCCCCCTCCTCCCATTAGTATAAATGGGCACCAACAAACCAACACCCTGGCTAATCGCAGTCTGAACTATCAAGTCAAGTATTGCCACTGTTTGCATTACTACACGGCCACCCCAGACACAAATCRTGTAGTTTGTCAATCATTCATGTTGACGCCATTTATACACCTTTGGATCAGTGAGTTGGCTTTTCTATCAAACTTTCTCAGTCAGATATCACGAATGAACAACYGAAAGCAATTGCAAAGAGTTTGAGTGCATACAAGTAAAATAAGGGGTTTGATTGACGGCAGTCCATTGCAAACTACACAATGTGATTTGTGTCTGGGGTGGCTGCATAGAAATGCAAACAGCAGTAAACAACATTATTGCAGTAARCTGTTTGACTTTGTTTTAAGCAATAGCCTGTGTAACCCAGTAAAATAGCATTTGACTCTCACCTGGAAAAATTTGATGTTTGGAAACTGTTCGGCATCTTTGATCATTTCAGTTTTTGACTGCCCTTGACTCCCATGAACAATTAATAAGGGTTTGGACCTATAGTACAAAATAAAAATAAATTAAAAACTATGTAGTATTTTTATAATTAAAAAACATAATTTTGACAAAAATATTAATTTTGAAAATTACTTACAGTTTTATAAATTAAGTTACTTAACACAATATATACATTTTTGCATCCTCCCCTCCAATTCCCTTTCCATTTTATACCCAATCTCTTTCTTCCCTTTGATTCCCTAATGTTGATCTGCTCAGCTGATTGAATATTGCTCTATTGTTTTGCTTTCTAAAGCCCTGTTGGACACTTTAAAAAAGTCTTTATCTCAAACCTTTGCCCTGTCWATCCCCTAAAACATGGATTCACAATGATAATCTCTTTTGGGCTGCAGAATAAGGTTAAGACTAAATGACTGCAGGAAAGATTTAACTTAACCCACACACAACCCTGGGACCATGGAGAAAATGAGCCAACATTGGAGGTTGTGGGTTCAAGCCTCAGCTGGTACTCAGGTTCTTGAAATACATAACTTAGAGGTACCTACCTTTTATCTTGAGGGTACTGTTGCATTAGCCATGGAATATCAATCATATAATTGAACTGAAATAAAAATACCAAATTCATTGGTAGAATGTATTTATACCTGAAGTACACCCAGTTTGATAATCATGGAATTCATAAAAACAGCCAATACTATGACAACAGGAAAATACCTGTACTGATGCTTGTAAATCACCCATTTTATGAGAAAGTAGATCTGAAACACAAAACAAACAAGTGTGTAGTCTAAAAGACTCAATTTGGTGGAGGGGAGCATTTTATACTATCTTGCTAACAAAAAGTCTTTACATACATTTTACTCACTATCTTGCTTATGATTTATTAATTTATGCATTTAAATTTATTTCTTTATTTATTGGCTTTTCCCATGAGGGCAGGGACACCMCAACAGCTTTTTGCCAATTACAGTGGGCCCTGTAGAGTTTAGCACGGGCAATGAAGATGGTCGTCACCAGCGTCTTCAATGGGTCTTTTATGTCCGCCTTCTACAGGGTTATATAGTGAAGACAGACAGGACCTACGGTTTTAAGTCCTTGTCTGAGAAAACTTGAAGGTCTAACCATTTGCAGATGTATAATTACAAAGGCAGCACCTTCTCCTCAGTCATTTTAAGACCCTGAGTGTTGGCAGGAGGCTTGAACCATGACCTTCTGCACAACAGACCCGCGCTCTTACCAACTGAGCTAACCAGGTGGCAGAGGGTGTTCAGCCATTTCTCGATATCATGTGAACTTGACATCTACATACACACGATACATTTATACTGTCAAGTTCACTCCAGGTCACAATATCATGGAGATTGTAATATTCTTGCTAGTTTTTCAAAAGCAGAATTAAATCTTTAGTTTACAAAAAGCAAAATAGAACAATTATTGAATTTGTTTTTTGCATGATATAGTAAACAGTTATCGCACCTCCCCTCCCCTAAATCAAACCCAAATACATTTCAGACATAATTTCAAAACATGCACAGTCTTAAAAAGTGCACATCGCATAAAAGAATGCAAATAACGGCCTAAGTAAAGAAAAAGTCTGAGTGCGTGGAAGCTTATACAAGTATCTATTTCATCTGCTTGCTTACTAGCCTCACCTTTGATTCCAACAGCAATGTTATCATCATTATACTTGGCTGGTATTCCTCTAACTTTCGTGAAATAAAATGCCAGCTTGTTTTCAGGGGAAGAACTCTCTATTCTCTTAGGACTGGAACTTCTATGTCTTTTTCTGGGAGGACTATTATCATTATCATCAGAATCATCATCCCTCTCTGCAATATATAACACAGGGATCCCAATACGATGAATCTTACTTATAATTTGGTCACACAACAAAATTGAACAACCTTTCGAGCTTGAAACTTTTGTGTCTTTACCGTGTTTTCATACGCCTTTTTAACGAAAAATAATTTAAAACCCCTGCAGTAAAAACGATTGCATTAAATATTATACTATGGTCTTAATACCGTTAGGATGACGATATTCCTCCAGATGAAGTGGGTTTTTTCGATAACACTTTGAACCATATTTACACACTGGTCTCTCATCTTTTGGTGAGCTCATCATTCAGTTTAGAAATCCAATAATTCAATCCTTAGCGTCTTTCTATTCCTTCATTTTATGGGTCTTTACTTTCCTGGTTTTATTTTCTTCTGCTTTCTGTTTTTGCCGCTAAAGTACCAGTCTCACTCTAGCCTCAAGTGCGATGTAAGATTGAGTACGAGTCAAATTTGGTGCGCAATGAAAAGCACAAAAAATGTGGAAATATTGATATTAATATTTAATAAATCAAAATAAGATAAAATGTAATGTTCATCATGGTAAATGTGAGTTTTTTTTCTATATAATATGAATAATTGTACAAACTTTTACAAAAAAATAATCATTTTGACATGCGCAGTAAAGCGTTGATTTTGGCGGCATTTTTTCGTTCGTAAATAAACCAAGATGGCGGAGCTTCATGTCATCGGGGAAATCATAGGAGCAAGTGGTTTCCCCTCGCATAATCTTTACTGTAAATGGTCTGTACATGTTGAAGGATCATGGAAGCTTATAGCTGGCCACAAGGAAGGTCAAACTCAAGTGGACAATCCTCAAAATGAAGAAAAAGCTGTTTGGTGTCACCCAGTGGATCTTCACTTCGCAACTAAAGGCCTCAAAGGATGGCCGAAGTTTCACTTTCAAGTTTGGCACCAGGATATGTACGGAAGAAATGAAATATACGGGTATGGATATTGCCATGTCCCTACTTCACCAGGAACGCATATGGTTGATTGTGTGACGTGGAGGCCATCAGGAAGCTGGAGAGAACAAATGAGGACTTTTTTTGTTGGCGGAGCCCCACAGTTGAAATCTTCTGACATTATTTACAGTGGTAGTGATCGCTATCGACTTAAGACTGAAGCTATGGGGACTGTTCACTTGCAGCTTGGGATCGTAGCTAGAAATTTTGATAAGTTTGGAATAGAATGTTAAAGTATTTATTAGCTTTTTCGAAAATTTTGGTATAAACTTTAGTCCAAGTATTGCTTAACTGGTATAAAATATGCAGAGCATTGCTGTTTTGAAAATARTTTTTATTGTTTCAGTCTATTATGGAAGAGTTTTTACTGGACATTTTTTTATTTATGATCTAAAACTCAACCAAAGCTGTTTTCATTTTAAAGAAGCTCAAAGAGGTTTCTGTTTCCATAGCAACTAATGATCACAAGCTTCACAAGTCAACTTCTCATAAATAGTTAAAGACATTTATGGGCAAATGTTCCAATGCTAAACTTGCTTTCTCTTTGAAGAAATATATTGGTTAACTTGTATCAAAGAGCCAAAAAAAATTAGGGTACACCGTGCTCCTTTTGGAGATAATTTGTGTGATAATTTTTTTATAGAAAACATTGGATAACGTGCACTGTAGTCCTTTTCACAGTTCCTTGCAGCACCTTGAAAGGTAGTCATGCCTTTGCATCAAAGCGAGACAAACGGTGAGCTTGCAATGATAGAGACTTTTTAACACCCTGGACAATATTATTCACGTCTCTATCATTGCAAGCTCACTGTTTKTCTCGCTTCAATGCAAATGCGTAGCTACCTTTCAAGATGGCACCAATAACTGTGAAAGGGACTATTTGGAGAACTGTGTAGATAATAAAATCTAAAAAAATAACCAAAGTTATACTCTTAAAAACTTGGCAAGAATGCAGTGTAAAATAAGTAGATAAACATATACTGTACATAAAAGAAAACTGGGGGTCAACTGTTTTCTTGATATTTGGTGCTGCTTCAAGTAACGTCATCACATATTGTATAGAACGGCCCTAACCCAATATGACCAATTTGAATTTATTCTTCACTTGACACTGAAGATGACTTCCGCTCAGGTTGTCGAAACGTCAGTCACATCAAACAGTCCTTCTCAGGACTAATCCACCCGGATGATCATAATACTTCGATTAACATAACAACATCACGATGAGAGCATGTGCACTAAAATCATGGGTAGAGAGGCTGCACATGACCAATTCCTGTCATCATCCTTAATATGTCATCATTAAAGGGGTGGGGGGAGGGGTACTCCTCATCAATAAACATACTATTCTAGCCCAGATTGCACACAAACCATCAAAAAGTAATACAAATCATTAATACTAATTAGTGAGAAATCCTTCATTTTCCATGATTTATACATCAGCAAATGATGGTCAAAGGTCATTTTACTACGAATGTAAATTTTCTCTCTTTTCGATTGTTCAAAAGGAGGACATACCAACAAATTACTTCTGCAAATCACTTGYGCACTGAGCCAACACGCACTTGAAACTGTTTTTCTTTCAGACTCTTTCCTGGTTTCGTAGCTTTCTGTGATTTTGTAGTAAAATATACCTGTGATGGTTTAGCGTGGTATGTCCTCTCATTTACAATGATCAACAGTTGGTCAAAATTAGTTATGTAACCATGAGATGTACCAACTCAAACCTTGTAACCTCAGAACAACTGACAGTGCAGTTTTGTTCTGCTACATGTTTGATTTTTCAATATGTCTAATTTTCTTGTGCACAATATTAGACACAAATGGGCAAGTTTTAAACTGTCTCAACTTGTGATAGTTCCAGATTGAATATATTAAAGTCAATGGTATAACCATCTAATCTTTTTAATTTARTCTGTTGGAAGATAGCCCTAACTAGTAGTCTAGAACATAATTCAGATGCATTATAAGAAGATAAAGGCCTGGGTTGTTACATTTCATCATCATCAAAACCRAGATCTTCTTCAGGGAAATCACCAACAGTTACATCCTTTGGCTTTACAAAACCACCATATTTATTTGGACATGTGAAGTATCTCTTTCCTGCAACACTGTACCAAAAATATATGATAAAATTAGTAGCTAGACAAAACAAGGGTTGCTATTTTTTGGTCCTAAATAGACGATTAAGACTGCTGGATAAGGCCAGTGATGATAACTGCTTATGTACATTGGACTGATCAATGTGTAGTTCCAAAAACTATCCATATCCCTCACCAAGGAAATTTTTTAAAGACCCCCCCCCTAAAATTCCAATTTTCTTTCATACAAACTGTGTAATTTTTGTTTTTTCTCTGCCCCCCAGGCCCCACTCTTCAGAAATTCCAAATTCTATTCCTATGTGTGGGAGGGGGGTTATGGATAGTTTTTGGAACTACACAATATAGGTTAATGCCCCTGCAGTCCCTCAAGGTAAGTGTATCACAAGAGAACAGGCTCAGGCCAAGAGAGGCTTCACAGGAAACAAACTGAACTGCAAACATGACATCSCAATGACTACAGCCAGTGAGACTAGCTCTGCCACTTGGAATCAGTTCACTGTAATATAAGGCATCTTTTCCTGATTTATAGCCTCTTAGCTGTTTTGCAATTAGGATTTCACTAATGTCATTGAACCTTTCTCATAAAACCTATATTCCTATTGAAAATATATCCTACACTTTCTACATTGTATATCATCTTTGGTTAAAAAATTAWTATTAGTCATAATGTTAGATCAATCAATATATAAATTAGAATTTTTATACTCACTAACCTGCCATCATTTTTTCCTAATGGCTCATCATATTTAATGCCAACCSAATATCCAGGTTTAAATTCTGTCTTTCCTACAACCATTAAAAAAACTTCAACTTTAGAAAAATATATATTATGTACTTTAAAAATGTTGAATTCATATTTGAATAAATCAACATGGAATGTCCTAAACTTAATATTGAACAAGTCTATATTGCTGGGGTCATTGTTGTCATTTACTATTTCCTACAGAATGTTCATCAGCTGAAACACAAATTTTAAATAGAATTCTTTCTGATGACAACACATAGTGGGGTCAGCGTTTGACCACCTGGAGCAGTTATTGAGATTCAGAGAATTTTATGAGCTGATCGAAACCCAGCAATTGTATGGGAAACTGTGTTTATGATACATTGTACATACCAACAAACATGACTTCTCCACGTTTAGGCATTCCACCTTTAACTCTGACTTCACAACGAGAACCAACAGAGATAGCGTCAGCCTCTTCTTGCTCTTGCTTTTCTTTTTCTTTCTTTTTCTCTTCATCTTCAGGATTTGGGTCGGCAAATCTACCAATTTTATTTCTCATCTTAAAAGCTCTGACTGAATCTAAAATTAAAGAATTAAATTTTGATGATCGTGTCGATTGTTATATCTACTACGGAAAGTGCTGCGACTGAAATTCTTAGTTACTAGCTACTATTTTTATTGCTACAGACCTTCCCTTTTACTGTATTCATCTTCACCAATTTCAAATTTTTCTACTTTTGATAGATCTTCAAACTGACCAGCTACTTTTGTTGGATCTTTATCGATGACCTATTAAGAAACATGTAGATTAAGTCCAATTAAAATACAATAATAAGCTATGTGAACCCCTTCCCCTATCAAAGTACTGCTTGCGATTCCTCCAGATTATGTCATATATTGGTATATCTGGCCCTGGGTACTTTRCTGCATTTCAATTTCGAACTTCTATGAGGACCTCAGAATGTCTTTTAATATCAAAAATGACTGGAAATTCTGAAGGTCAAGGAAAAAAGAATAAAAAGTAAAAACAAACAAACAAACAAAAAAGCATGAAAATATGCAAATCCTTTRGGGATTCCCAAAAATTGGAAAACCTTGTCTGTCCCATGAAAAAGAAAGTCAYTTTCTATTGCCTCTCTTAAGCAAACTCCATGGTCTACCAATTAATGTCTGTAGTCTTTATMCTTCACTATTTATTTTTCAATAACAAACCCCTCACATGTATTCTCATGTTGTCCTCCACTGGGTAGGATCCAAATAAGGCATTATCATCTTCCATCTTGACTATCAAGTTTCCTTCTTTGTCCAGTAACTGTAGCTCTACGCTCTTAGCTGAACATCCAGTGATCAGCTCCAGTTTCCCCTGAAAGAGAGAGGCATTTTAGTGTCCAGGAAAAAAACAACACCCTTTGGATAGGTAAAGGTGTGTATGTCTTTGTATGCGAATCTAATTTTCACTTCTAATATCAACACCTAAATATAGAACGATACACGTAAAACTATTTTGTAACAAGTTTGACAGTTTTGTTAAAGGGTAAATCATCGTTTAAAAAATCCTTGCCAAAAAAAAAGAAAAGAAAAAAACTAAAGTTTGACTATCAAAACAAACCTTTAATTCGGCGATGGTAATTCCCTTATCGAATCGCTTCTCTGACATAAATGAAGTCAGATTATTAGAGATCTGGACGTTAACCATTTGCTGTGTGATTATTACCGCCATTTCTGAGTAATTTGGCCAGAAAATTTAAGATTTTTGAGACGATAAATCGAAGAAATTAAGAAAATCGTACAGTAAAAAAATGACAGCTGATGGTTACCTCGCGGGCTCACAGGTATGTGCCTCAATATTTGATTGGCTGTTATGAGTCACATGATCATTCTTAAAATATGGCGCCAAGTTTTTGATTTTTTTGATTYCTCTGTTCTTTCCATTGTTTTGTTTTAAAGAATTCGACATCAGATCTCCATCGATATGCGTCTAACTTGTGATATTTGTATTGCTAGTCGTTCAAGTAACTCTGGCACTTCTCGTATGCAAGGAAAACCTGTACGGGCTTCGATTTCTGTGGGTCGTAAGGACGGACGAGGTGAAGATGGTAGAAGTACTGTGTTTCTTCTAGTCTGTACAGCCAAGGAGAAGTCTGGAACGAAATATAAGGTAACGAAAATAAAAACATCTATTTCCTCTAGTTAGAGACATTTTCATAACTGTAGTAATAAATGGGACAATAAATGTATTACTCATGTCCTATTGATGCAGCACTATTTCTCTTCTCCACCCCTGATAGGGCACTCTTTTCATTTATACTTACTAATGCAGCTCAAAACAGGACAGGACAAAACACTCTCCTTAGAATTGAAATTAAATTGTTTTGTCCTCCAAATTGAGCTGCTTTGGAAATTAATACAAGGGGTCTATATAATATTGCAATTCAGTACTTATCCTACCTTTTCATAATACAAATATTTTATTTTTTTCTTGATGAATAAATCAAYATTATTTTGTTTTCATTACCTGTGTTTCAGGTTCATGGTAACATTCTACAAGTATTCAACAAGTTTGTACAAGATGGAAAGGCAACTATTCGTGTTAATGAGCCTCCCCATGATCT
The DNA here is from genome assembly GCF_009602425.1 of Actinia tenebrosa. The sequence continues at coordinate 141,918 of NW_022259381.1, read as the reverse complement.
GTTTATTAGCAAAGTAAGATAAGATAATACTCTCTGCTTCCAGCTAATGGTCCAAATAAGATTTTAATCCATATATAGCCCTGTGGGGATAAGTGGTATTAGCTTGTGTACAGCCGCTTCCAACCCCCTCACCCTCCTTCCCCCTTACAGGGAAAAATCGCTTCTCCACATCTTTCCCCATAGGGAGAAGYGGCTGTACACAGGCTATCATGGATACGAGGCTAATACAAAATAAGAAAGAAATGGACCAAATTCCATTGAGAAAAAGGGTGATTCTTTTGTATTTTACTATTACATTCAAGATCCAAGATAACTTTAAAAGGGGTCAAAATACCAATAAATAGAACAACCTCTTCCATAATATGCAGGTAGCATAGCACTCTGGATGCCTGCTGTATATCTTAGTTAGAAGATGGCATGGGAAAGCTGTGTTGTTGTTTTATTCTATAGGGATAAAGATATTGTAGCTTCGTTAATAAATCTTTTGGGCACTTAAACACCTAATTTTAAAAACATTGTTGRTTGGTGATCTGAAATGGCCGTTCTAAAACTAAACAGAATTTTTGTGCTTTTATGTTTTCAAGCTAAAAACACGAAAAATCACATTTCTAACTTGAAAGTCATGCCTCATATTCCAATCTGAAAGAAAACTATGTYGTTCTGCTGTTATACAGTATTACAATTGAAGCATGCTACTTGGCCGCAGATCTCAGATTTTAGATYGTCCACAGACAACGTTTTTTGAAATAGGTATATACAGTGATATGAAGGCACTTGGGTTAGTTCTGAATGTYTGGGCCCGGTTGTATGAAGCCTGGATAGCACTATCCAACGCTATTCAGGCTTCATACAACAAGGCCCTGAACTGTAACTTGAATTTTTGATTTAATTTCAGGCTGATCCTTCAAGTCTAAGATCYCTTCTGTCCTTGTTGAAGCTCAGTGCCAGAGATTTGGATAAAGCAGCTTTAACCACCTTGGCTCCAGCCAAGCTTGTTGATTTAGAAAGACCAAAGAAAGACCTTTTGGTGACCAGAAGGGTTGATTACCCCTTGACCAAACCTTTCCCWGAACAAATCCACAACCTTGTTATATCTAACTGCTACATGAAAAAATTTGACAGAAGAATCCTTCTACTAAAAGAACTAACTTCTTTGTCRCTGTCTGATAACATATTTAAGGAAATACCCCTTGGTATTACAAATATGGCTAAACTATCTGAACTTTCTCTGGTTAATAATAACATTGATGAGATTGACTGGAAACTAATTTCTGGACCACTTGCAGTATCACTGCGATTCCTGGACTTGCGGAATAACAATCTTGAATATCTGCCATCCACATTTTGTGGGTTTAAGAAATTAGTTCACCTGAAGCTTGATGGTAATAGACTTGTATTGTTACCACAAAGGATAGGAAGCCTTGGTAATTTAAGGTTCCTTACAGCAAGTGCAAATAAGCTAAAAATATTGCCCAGCAGCTTGAGGAATTTGAGACTGGAATCACTGGATTTGTCAAGCAATCCRTTCCTTGAGGACAAAGATTATCATCCAATAGACTGTCAAGGCTTTCCATCTTTGCTGGAGTTGGCTGGCCAGGTAGCAAGAAAATACAAGTAAGTTATGGCCTGAGGGTTGTGCCGAACAGTTTGTCTTGTAATKTGTGTCATGTACTGTAGTCCCAGATAGTATCACCATTATCCTGCATATTTGATTGGGATCATATTTTCAGCTCAGGAATACCTTGTGATAGAAGAATTGGGATACAAAACATATTTAGATTCACCRATAGGCATTTATATTGATGGCTTTGAAAGAAAAATTATTCACTGACTATGRCTAATACAGTATATATTTTTGCCCAACTAGCCACCAAAATAAACCTTTTGCAGCAGATTTGCAGCTCAAAATCGCAATAACTTATAWATATTTGTACACTCATCTGGAGGAGGGGCATTATTATAGAGGGTGGGGTAAAGTCTCCATTCATAATTGATCACAATAAGCCAAACCTACTGTAATATACTCATTATACAGCATCATATTCTCAATGCAGCTACAGTACATGTATCATGGAAATTTGAATTACCTGTATTGTCCAAGTTGAGCTACTCTGTTATTAGATGCAAAGGGACCCATAGACCTGTTAAGGCCAAACAAAATAATATGTGTGTTTCCTGTTGCATGAGAAAAATAATTGGGGTTGGTAGGTCAGGTTTTTTTTAATGATACAACAGTGGAAATGAGCTTATTGGGAACCCTGTGGTGCATTGGGAAATAAAACAAATATTAGGGTCAGCAAAAATTGGCAAGAAAATTAGGGTCGGCCACGTAACAGGAAATACACTTATTTTTTTRTTTGCCCTGATTAATGTCTTTGAGCAATAGGACAGGTCAGATTTTCAACTGTCTAATGCTCATCTTTTTGCTAACTATTTTCCAGGTGCCCGTACAACCCTCGCATAATACCATCATCTCTGTGTCATTACCTGGACAGTGCAAAGCAGTGTCACTGTGGCAACTACTGTTTCAAATCCTGCATTCACAGCATCATTAAGATCAATATTCAGGATATTTCACATACTGTTGTATCAGCTGGATCTGTACAGAACCTTCTGCCTGCAGAAATCTTCTTGTGTTCTCAAAAATGTCTAGTTTCATCTCAACTAGCACCACACTTATCCTAATRCTAGCTTTCTATTTCTATCCTTTGAAGATTTTTGCTGAATCTTTTCTGAATATGGTGATTGTCATCGCTACCATGCTGCATGGTTGTGACTTTAATAGAGAGGATTTTTCTACAGTGTCTTTTGCTAGAACAACTAACAAACCAATGTCTTTCATATCTTCAGTCTTTATGGCAGTCTTCAGACTTTTTTGGTTATAGATCCAATCTGATTAACTATAGTGTTAAAATGRAACGTTAAAGCACTGAAGACAGGAAAACAAGGGGATGAATAGTTCTCGCACACTCGCTCCCAACTTCTGCCAACGTCATGCAAGAAGCTTTAGCTTTTAATGCTTTTTCTAACTAAAAAATGACCCAGCACTTGTGATCCCCCCCAACTAACATGCAGCCCTGCACTGTGCTAATCGTTTTTTCTCATTCATGTACATTTGTCTAATTGAATTATTTCTCCAGAGAGTAAAGATATAAAATTATATTAGAATATATTGTATTTTTTGTAAGGCAAAAATGCTACTAAGTAGATTATATAGATTCTATTGACAACTAATAAATGTGTTTTCTTTAATACTAGATTCGTGTGAAATTGTTCTCTAACACTGACTTTCAATACCTTGCGACGTCTGGTGCAAAAAGAGTCTTCTCCTTTTCATTGACGTTTGAATATAAGAGAKGTTAAGACTCTCGTYTACGGCAAACGTGAAACGTCAGTTGACCATTGAAAAATTCTTTAAAATTAGTGAAAAGGAATCGCAATGATCTCCAAGTGATAGATAAAAATAAGAATATGTGTCTTGTCGGGAAGGTTTACAAAAGGTTAAGTGAAATGTAGGGAAACGATGAAAACGTGGTCACGTTTGCCGTTTGCGGGAAGGAAAAACGGGAATCTTAATCTGCCTAGTATCTCGTTTACCACAAACGTAAAATGTCAGTTGACAAGCACAATCTTCTTGTATTAAACTGAAGAATCTAAAAATTCTCCCAGTAGTAGATAAGAGAGTGCTTGTCTTTGGTGAGAAGGTTTGCAAAAGGCAAAGTGAAATGTAGGGAAACGCAAAAAACGTGATCACGTCTACTGTTTGCGGGAGCTGAAATAGAAAACATCCGAATATAAGAGAGTTTTAGAATCTCGTTTACGGCAAACGTGAACTTTATTTAACTGGTAATATTAGTGAAAAGGAATCGCAAAAATCTCCAAGTAGTGCTAGATAACCAAAAGAATGTTCGTCTTTGGTAAAAAGGTTTGCTTAAACGTAAAGTGAAATATGGAAAAACGTTGTCATATTCACCGTTTGCAAGGAAAAAACRTCAATTTAAAACTCTAATATCAGTGTTCGTTTAACTGAGATTACGAATTTTCAGAAAATTTGATTTAAAAATGGGATTTCTTGTAAATTTATCCACCCATCTATACGCGCCGGAAAAATATTCGTGTTGGTGACTACCAAGGCGCTGAAACACTACACGGTGTAACTTTGCGTGCAACATTTCAGAACGATTGAATCGTGCTTTACTTCTGCAACATCACGGACAACAGGACGTTATAAGACGTTATATATTTTTCGCGCATGCGTGRGGTAATTTAACTTTACAACGCTGTTAAAATCCTTCATTTGATCAAATTATATTTGTTCRTGCGCTTTACGTGTATCCGGTTAAAAAATTGGATTTAAAACTGGTTTCATTCGTCCACGAATGTAGGCGGCGGTGTATCAAAAGAACCTCTACCCTACCCCTACCCCTACCCTAAAGAGACAGAAAGAGGAGGGAAACTCTGCTCGCATCAAGGGAGCCCGGCAGAATGATTTCTCTCTATCTTTAGCACGTTTTTAATCGCTTTCTTACATTTCAGCCGCCTTCTCGGTATTTACAAACGATAACCGATGGTAAAGAAACTGGCGCTTCTATCTCCCCGATCGAGTTCAACCTCGTTCCCAGAGCCTTCTCTTCTCGCTTTTTTTCAAGATGGCGGCGCTCAGAACACTCTTGATTTTTCGCTTGTATGATTACAGTTAAAGAATGTTATCTTTGAATAGTTTTTTTTTCAGGTGTCAAAGCAATTTTTATCCAGAAATATTTTTTGATGGAAATTTTAATTTTCAAAATCACAAATACAGCTCGGCTCTTTTCTGCTTATTTTGCTTTTACCGGCTAAACTCAGCACTGCACGCACGTTTMATTTCGAGGAATATGATTCGTTGCGCGCTACTGTATAAAAATAGCTCACTCTCAAACGACATGAGCCGCCTTTGTACTTCTAGTTATGCAATTCTGATTTCAAACTTGGTTATTAAAGCTACTGTTATTTACATTATTTCTCATTCCCATCTTCGATACCAACTAGATAATGTTCATATTTCTCATACTACTTACATACTTAAAATTCACCAAAGAATGAAAGAATAAACAGAAAAAAATTAATATATTTACAAATTAAGACATTTTCAATTAAGACACTCTTTTCGCTATCTTGAATGACTTGCGTACCGCCTTTTTTCATTGCTTGATTGGAGGAAGAACGATCTTTTCTTTTGGAAAGACAGAGCTCCTACACGAGTTGGTTGACTGTTTAATAGGAGGYAAGATTATTCGACTATTTCCTGTTCTTTCACAGTTTTCTTTTGTTTTTCGAGACTCGGAGTTCATCTTTCGCTTCTGCTGTCCTTTCAGACCGGGAAGCTTTTGTCTTTTATCCAAAGTCTCTATCRCTTTTTCTGATTTCAATGTATACTTTTCTTTGTCCGGCACTCTGGTGTTGTTTCTGGTGTTGGTCTTGGCTTGCTCGAGGTGAATTGGTGTTTGTTTAGCTTTCCGTCTTGACAAGACTAGTACGTTCATTAACAGTAATAGAAGGAAGACGAAGAGTTTGTGTATCACTTTGCMTCATATCGTCATTTGAATGCATCTTGGTGTTTCTAAACTGTCCCTTTTACTTCAAAACAAGATTACTAGATACTTAAAATCGCTTGCCGGAATTGAGACTTTTTAGTTTACCGCTTAGAGGCAAAAGACGCTTACAGTGTATTTTTGCTGTTTTGAACTAGATTTCTAAAATACGATCGCCCTTTTATAACTAAACTGCTGTCGTTTAATTGGTCAATAAGTGRTCCTAGAAACAAGTGTTTCTCGGGCACACCCATAGAAACAAAACAASGTAATTTTAGAACAAGTAGAGTTACCATGGATACCAAAGCAAATAGATATAAACTAACATAACCTCATTTGCCGACCTTGAGGGAATGTTTGATGGATTTTACGATTATTCTTCATGTCCAGATATCCATAAGTTGCCTTTTCTGTCTGGATAGAACTCGATTTATGACAGATTGGAGCTTAGGTATTTGCTCTCTCTGTATTTTAAAGAAAGCTTACGGTGCGTATGAGCATCGGCAAAATAAAGTTTTTAACAATCCATCACTTCTCCCGCTCCTTAACCTTCTTTTTCTTGAGACGGTTAACGGTTTGACACACCCCAAGGCAACACCTTATCCTCGAAGTGAAAAACAAAGATAAAACTAAGGAACTGCACGACAATTATCAGGAGGGGGTTCTGAAATGAGTACTGACTCCCTAAAGCAAAAAACTAGTGTACGACCCCCCACCCGRTGCGTTTTGTCCTTGCRTCCACACTAAAAGGATCAAAAAAGCATTGRAAAAGGTTCTACAAAGTAGAGACATTTAAAAACACAGGCCTTCGTATTCRTGTGGACAGCTAGCAAAAACGGAGGCTTTTGAAAACGGTTACGTCATTCACACCGACTGTTTTTTTTTCGCATGCGCAGACTATGACTTTATTGATTATTCGATCGCATCTGCGTGTTTGAAAACGCTATGATAACGTTAGTGTGGACTAGAAGCTTTCGAAGCGTTTTCGGTGAGACGAATTACGAAAACCCATTAGTGTGTACACGGACTCAATCAATGCTGTTTTTAGCACTCTTTATGATGACAACAGACATTGAAATCCGATTGTCATATCGATGGCGACTCCAGTGTATTCATGATCGTTCATAGTGTAAAGACACACACCCATCAGTACGAGAGTGCTAGTAGACCAAGGGTAAAGATGTAACAACACGATATCAAAGCATGAAGCTAGTACAGATTGACTTGCCTCTTGCTGGTTTATTATTTTATCGGCAACATACCAGTCTTTACACTGACTTTTTCATTTTTAAACTTTTATTCCGTTCGTTAACACAATGAATTTTAAACTATTTCAAAGAAATGTTGTAAGTTTTACCGTCATACTTCGACAAATAGTTAGTTATGTTACTCATGCTCAAATATTTCTGGAGAAGTCATCTCGTTTTTCATCGAGTCCATTTTCGGCTCATTGATATATTGTGTACCTTCGTCGTCTTCTTCTTCTTCGAGTTGAGGAAGGAACGGCAAAGCTTCTTCTAGCTTGTGACGGGCTTCTAAGAATGCCTTTAGATAAAAAACAAAACCCAAAAATACGACCCATATATTATGTTTCTCAACAAAGTMTTTTACAAGCATGAAGATTTTTATCGGTATTTAGAGAGCATTCTTGATTATGAACATCTKGTTAATATATATAGAGCAGTTTTCGTGTGACTGTGAAAACGTCCGTGCCGTATGCGTGCCTTGCTGCGACCGTGATGTTTTCTAGACTTTTGATTAGGGGATTTTTTCCTCGCGCAATGTGATTGGTTGGACAGTGCCGTGACATTGGCGTGACCGTGTTCGCGCCGTGTTCCGAGCCGTGCTTCGGACATTTGATTGGATGAAAAGTAAATTCTCGTACAATGTSATTGGTCTGGCGTATGCCTTGTCGTGTCATAACCGTGTTCGTGCCGTGGGTTTCCCACAGTCATGCGAAAACTGCTCTAGTATACATCCGACAAAACACGTATTTTACAAGAGGCAAATAACTCCTGTACGTCATGGTACGTTACACTCGTTTCACGACCACGTCAAAACTTGTCGCTTTCACGCCCTGCAAGTAACGTGTGACCCCTACACTTCACACCAACACCCAAGTGCTGTGCCTCATATAGCAGTACACCACATTACACCAACACTAAATGTCACACCAACACCCAAGTGTTATGCCTTATACAACAGCACACCACATCACACCAACTCTAGATGTCATACCAACACTAAGTGTTAAGCCTTATACCACAGCACACAACATCACACCAACACTAGTTGTCACACCAATACCAAGTGTTATGCCTTATACACCAGTACACCACATCACACCAACACTAGATGTCACACCAATACCAAGTGTTATGCCTTATACAACAGCACACCACATCACACCAACACTAGATGTCACACCAATACTAAGTGTTATGCCTTATACAACAGCACACCACATCACACCAACACTAGATGTCATACCAATACTAAGTGTTAAGCCTTATACAACAGCACACCACATCACACCAACACGAGATGTCATACCAATACAAAGTGTTAAGCCTTATACAACAGCACACCACATCACACCAACTCTAGATGTCATACCAATACTAAGTGTTAAGCCTTATACAACAGCACACCACATCACACCAACACTAGATGTCATACCAACACTAAGTGTTAAGCCTTATACAACAGCACACCACATCACACCAACTCTAGATGTCACACCAATACTAAGTGTTAAGCCTTATACAACAGTACACCACATTACACCAACACTAGATGTCATACCAACACTAAGTGTTAAGCCTTATACAACAGCACACCACATCACACCAACTCTAGATGTCAAGCTTGCTCGATATTTTATGGGGATTTACGCAACCCCCTACTCAATTATCTAATGGTCCGTCCATAACTGAGCAAAATAAGATGCACCGAAGTGGCTGGAATCATACAAGGTTTGAGTTTTCCACCGTCCAGTAGTGTAAAGATGGTCTACGTCACAACATACCCATAGTTCCTCGAGGCCGTTCAGCTGYTCTGACTGTGAAGCATATCTTCCTGAAATGGAGTCTGGGTAAGCTTGGTGATACAAACCAACAAGCTTTACTGCATCTTCAAGCCTGAAATAACGAATGCGTAATCTTCAGGGCTCAGTTGTTCCAAGACTATRCCCCGTTCACACCGAGAATAAAACATGGTTGAAAGTAGTGTAAAGCCCCGTTTAAAGTAGTGTAAAGTCCCGTTTACACTGGCGATTTCTGCGCTGATTTTTGTGGCAATTTTCGGAAATATGAAATCTTATGTCTCGTCCTTCAAAAGAGACATTCGTCTAGGAAAATCTTGGTATCCTGAAAAAAACTTTACAAGTAAATTCTTTACCATTATTTATTATGGACAAAATCAAAAAAATCGCAGCAAAAATCGCTAGTGTGAACGGGGCTTAACTATACTGGCTTAGAAAAGTATCAGTAAACGCAGTCATGCAAGCATTGATGCAAGACTGCTCATAAATTTCCTCTGCATAAGTTTCAGGTGATTGATTCTTGTGAAATTAAATGCGCATATGTTATAGAAACTAGAAATGAAATCCCATCTTAACTAAACAAGTTTTGGTGTAATAAAATACTAGTCTCCCCCGCAGCTGTTTTAGTGTCGTCACACAACCCGTTTGAGCAGCACTCCAAGCAGCGTGACAGCACTCCAAGTCAGACTACCATTTGTCCTGGATTAAATCTTTTAGGAAGACTTTTCTTGGTAATCAACAATTCGCCCATTAATATTTAAAGTTACGAATATTATGTTATAATTTCTTTAGTAATTTTAGACATGCGATTATTCTGCATAAAAAGACCGATACGATAGGGCAGATTTCACAGCATGGACGCACAGTGCAGTAACTGTACGGTGGATCAGCATTCTGACTAGATAAACAGTAATCTCTCGCTTTAACACATTAACATCTATCAATCCTATCCGTATACGAAATCTTCTCTGTATGACACGGTGGACAATTTATTTTATGGGAGTATTGATTTTTTTCGATTGAGGGTAGAGAGTTGGGGCGGAAGGATTTAGGGAAGGGTCATCAAAATTTTGCCACTCAAGAAGACTGAAAGAACAATGGGTAAGGTCAGCCCATTCATGATCGTTTTTATGACYTTATCACCGTCTGTACTAGTTACCTGTTAGCCTTTAAAGTCTTGAGAAGAAGCCCATCAATCTGGTCAGTACTGATGAGCACACGAACCATCTTGTCAAAATGTATTGTATCAAGTAGCACCTGACATACAATAAACGCTAGTTAGGAGGCAGTCTAGTCTACAAGGTTTGTGAGGGAGTATTCTTGTTCTACTTACTTCATATTCTTGGTTTCTTTCRATATACTGGAAGACTTCTTGTTCGATCTAAGGGACACAAAAAAGTCATGTCACAAAACACTCAAGTAAGAAACAGCGATAACCTGGACAAACATGTGCTTTRCGAATGAGGAGTTCCGCGTTTGTAACTTGGCCGCAGATAAAGTGATCGCATAGAGAAACTACAAATAAAAATAAACAATAGAATTTATCATGGATGCATGCAAATGAGATGCAAATGAGACAACAAGCATTGTAYCGGCAGGATAGCCTCACTTGTATGACTCTTAAAACAAAAAAATTCTCATTGCGAACTCAACAGTAATAACAGCTATTACGGAACACGGCACAGAAAACACAACATCCTCCCACACCTTACGTACAGTTAAATGTGGCTATCCCCCCTCTCCCTCCACACACACACACACACACCTTACGTACTTACTTGGTTTTTGCTTACCATTTTTACATGAGACAATGTCTGCGCATGCTCTCGCTGATGTTGAAGTTGGTCAAGAATAACGACGGCACAATTTGTATCCAGCAAGTCCTGCAACAAAGAGTAAAATAAATATAATCAGAAACTACAAATAACTAATAATTAACTGAAGGATTTATTTTTATTTATATGTTCTTTTGGTACATGTCCTRTAAAATCAAGATTTACTCTTCTTTTTTAAGCAAATAAAAGTAAAAACAAGTTCACTAGCCAAGGTAAACTAATGGCCTTGGCGCGATAACGACTGCATTGTCCACTTCCTTCGGAACACTCACAGCAATGTTAATAGGCTTATCCAATCAAAATGGTTGTACACAGCAGCGTCACGTTCAAGGCACGGCACGGCACGACAAGGCACGGTAAGTTAGTTATGTCTTGCGAGATGCCCGTTTATAACTAACCTTGATTTTTGTTTTTCTTGTGTTCTTTGAAGGGATGAGAATGAGACAAGCTAGAGCATAAGCATGTAATCCAACACGATGAAAATGTTCGGCGATCACTTCTAAGTTGAGATCCAACAGCAACGGACACCTTAAACAAGACGGACGACGTCTGAAAATTTACCTCAAAACACAGAACGAGCGAGCGCGCAGTTTGGTTCAARGGGAAAWCCTATATACATTTTACTGGTTTACYTGCTGCGCGAGTGGTTTAAGGCMATAAAGTCAACAGAGTAACTCTAATTCCAGYCTTCATACCTCTGAAGGAGTGTTGCTGATTCAGTGCAAGATTTCAGCTCTACGTCTGACAGCGGTAAAGACACTGTGGAAGAATTYAAGAAATAAAGTGTACTGGAAAAATTAGGATAAGAAAGGTACCTGCCTGCATAAGGGCGCAGCGAGGAAAAACACTAGGAATCGTACCCCCCCCCTCCTATTTTTTATGAAAGACAAGGTCTAAGTCTATTGATTTGGTAGGTTTAATTTGAATATGATAACAAGTTACTATWTTATCTCGGCATCGAAATTCATTAATTCATGCGGGATTCCTGTGGATATGGCGTGACATAACTAAGCGCGTACGCGTGTGTATTGGCGGGAAAATGCCTTCCCTGTAGTCAAGATATCGCTACGCCAATGTCAGTAGTTATTACAATAATATTACCTGACTTGAACGGTGCCAACAAAACACTTCTCCACACGTTAGGAAGACAGGGGACCTAAAAATCATGATGTATTCGTTAGTAAATGAAAACACAAGTCCARTCACTTGTATGTCTAGTATCTGTCATTCAATATACACCTATTTCAGAAATCGTTGTCGCACCAAAAGCCTCAAGCAACAAGCCAAGACCGCAGAGAACGTCGGTACTTTTAGCTATAATTAGTTTATTCAAGGTGCATTTTCATTTATTGACTCCACAAATTGCTCCAAGCAAGGCTGCTTGAGATGATAATTAGTGGAGAGCTATAGCCACTTACATGAACCATGAATAAATCAATTTTCTCAAGGTTCTCTGGAGCCTTGGCTTGTTACTTGAGGCTCTTGGTACGACAACGATTTTCGAAATAGGTGTATATTGATGAAAGGCAAATACAACTGAAAGGACATTGTAGCGAGTTCAGAAGGTTTGTCTAGTAATTCCCTTACCTGCCACAATTCGGGGACAGCTGCTATGCTTACCAACACATGCCTCAAGTATTTGATCTGTCGAACAATCAAAAAACTCGTTAGAAATACAACAACAGCCAAGAAGAGAGAAAGAAAGGAAGAAAGAAAAGAAAGGAAG
>NW_022259381.1:119156-129646 GCF_009602425.1 Actinia tenebrosa | reverse complement strand
GGAAGGAAGGGAGGAAGGAAGGGAGGGAGGGAGGGAGGGAAGGAAAAAATGAAACGAAGAAAGCAGCAGAAAGAAAGTAAGAAGGGAGGAAAAGATTGCTGTTGTTTACCATTCCAAAGCCGAGTAGCTGCTGGAGTACACTGTTCCAAAGTTGAGGATCGTGTATCTTATTCACTAGACACAAATCAGCAACAAGACGAACTGCCTGAATGGTAAGAGAAATGCMATTGCGTCAGTCTTGTTATCAAAATAACTCATATTTCCGGTCTCTCGTGCGATTTCTATCAGAGGCTGAACATCAGCGAATCTTCAACTGGAAATTCTATGGATGATTGAGCATGGACGAAGTAGTGGTGTCAATCATTGAAGGCTGGTAATAAGGTTTATCTAATAGCTTATTGAAAGTGAAAGTTATAGTTAAGATTCTGGTCAAGATTCCTACAGTTTTGACTATTTTCTGTAAGGTTGGCAAATTCTTTAGCTTTTTTTCAACAAATATTAGCCATGTCGAGTGTAAGGAAAGACTGGGAAAAGTTGGCATTGCAGTGCATTGTGGGACTGCTTTAGGAAACAAAATACCGTAAACCTTCGAAAATGAGTCCGTTATCGCGTGATTCTGTTCTTATATTGTTCTCAGACCAAAAAAAGCACATTGGGCAAACATGAGTCCTGGGCTTATTCGAGGATCTTGGAAATATGTTCCCTAAAACAGTCCCAAAATGCACCTTAGGGCCAACTCGATCCATTTTCCCCCTCAACCTTGAAATGGCTATTAAGGACTGTAAAAGATAACCGTGGCTTACCCTTCTCTCGTTGTTGTGGTTGCGCCATAATCCTCTTACCAGTCCCTCTTTGTTGCACTTTTGGAAAGCACTAAGTGATTGCTGTATGTGAAGGGCTTCGAGTTCTGCCAAGTAGGTCAGTGACGTCATGTACTGTCTGCAATACGTAATAACATACAAGAGAAAAAGTGACGTCATGTACTGTCTGCAATACGTAATAACATACAAGAGAAAAAGTGACGTCATGTACTGTCTGCAATACGTAATAACATACAAGAGGAAAAGTGACGTCTGCAATATTCGTAATAACATAAAAGAGATGGCACGCAATAAAATAGGGAAATTGTACCAGAACGAGAAGCGAGTACTACTAGGTACCTTATGGAGTCGATGGGCTTCTTAGACACTTCAACGATGACATCATCTGGAGCGATGGCAAATAAAGCTCGGAGAGATCTTAGTCTACACAGACTGGTGATGTTAGCAGAAGACATTTCCTGGTGAATTTTAGATGGACAGTAAAACCAGTAAAATGGAACATTGTTCATATGATAAGGAAGAGTTTGATATATCAATAAACTTATAAGTACTCTTACCTTGTAAGCAAAATTCAGTAAGAACATGATGTTGTGTTCAACTTGGTTACTCTGTAATACATATACGACCCTTGAAAGACACGGTAATTTTAGTAATTAAGTGTTCGCATAARAACATGTCCATGTAAAGTGGCTCTCGATTACTTGTTTAACAATCAGAATTCACTGGAGGCGAGGTGAATACCGGTGAATATTCACCGACATATAGTAAAGGTAAATATATTCACCATATTCACTGAGCTTGAGGTGAATAATTGTTTKAGTATAATTTCAGGCTTGAATATCAGAGAAAAGTATCATTGCGCGGACGTAATATATTTTAATTAAGAAACTTTTTTCAAAGAAACTTTTAAATTTCTATCCAAAATACATCGCAATGAATGTTTCTAAATGCCTACTAAAGTACGCTGATCTCACCTTTTCAAATTCATGGCGTCTTCCGTGTTCTCGGTATAGTCCGTTAGTGCCTAAAAAGATAAAAGGTACCGTTCATGATGATACTTATCACGCACCCACAATAAATACCCACTTATCACAGGCGGCGTAATTTCTGAGTTTCAATGACAAAAGTCTTTGAATCTCACTACTTGCTCCAAATGGCGGTCAAACACTGACCACCATGTGCTGTCAACCAGAAAGAATGCTATTTAAAACTTGTGATTCAGCTGATGAACATTCCCCACTAGGCGGGAAATGATGTCAAGTGAAACCCAGCAATATATATTTCTGTGGATACTGACAAAGTTTATCAARCCTGTGTTGCTATGGATACCGACAAAGTTGATCTAATCAAGCCTGTGTTTTAACAGATACTAACAAGGTTAATTAGCTTTATTTACTGCAGAGACATTTACTAATATGATACCTGATCTGTACTCTCATTTAGAGAACATTCTGAGGTAGCTGGAGAAGACGGTAGCCACTTCTAACGAAAAAGAAGTAGAAATGGCAATAAAAGCACACCTTTAGAATAATGTGTTTGAGGAATTGCTAAGAAAATATAAGTAAAAACAAGTTATATACAAAATGTTACAAATATTTTTGTAAKGCAGTAAGTGTATACAGTGTGTGCAACTATGTGACAATGAACAATAACAATGAAACAGCCGCCATGTTGGTTGATCTAACAAGAGAAGCTAATGAGGAATGCTTTGATATCGTTAACCAACATGGCGGCTATGACGTAACTTCAATGAGATAGAGCCGTACTTCGATGAGATAGAGCCGTATTTTATTGATCTTGCTGTTGTTGATGGAGGCTATCTCCTCTGAAGCTTTATTGATGTCTGAAATGTAATACAATGAAATAGCTGAGTGACGTTCTTGTCTCATAGGTTTTGTGTGGGTAAAGCTAAATAGCACGTGGTTAATACGACTGGGAMCCTCGCTCTGTCATTACTGCAGTTTTCAATATTYTACGAACTCAAACATTTCAACGGCTTGYTGTGACATCGGTTTTTACTGRCGCCAGTCAACAACATAAAAGGTACCGACTGATTATTGCCATATTTGAAGAAAACCACGAAATCGTTTTTGTAAGACAGAGAATTAGATTAGATTTTTTCTTCTTTTTGATTGTAGTCTTTTTATTTGAGAAATTTTTCATATAGGGTTAACCTCTGGATTTCCTTTTGTCCATACTCTTTTTGACTTTTTTAAAGGCCTTGGACAATTATGTYTCTATTATTGCAAGGTCATCGTCGTGCTCACCTCGATGCTCAGGCACCGTTACCTTTGAAGATGCYTCAGAGAATAATGAAGGGGACTACTGAGCTCTACCCCTGGGCTGGGCTGAATAAGAACTCTTCGTATTAGATGTTGTGGAATAAGGGGATAAGTCTCCCTTGATTCCACAAAATAAAAAACAGCCCCAATATTCCCCTTGAGAGTTCCTAGAGCCATCTTGAAAGGTATGTGTGATAMCATAGTTCCACCTACCAGGGGGCTGATTTCTGACATGAGTATCACGGGCGCCATGGGTCTCATAAAGCTGACAGATCAATTTGGCGGGCTGGTTTACCATGGTAACCAAGGATGGTTCTGCAATATCRTACTTGTGCAGCACGTATTCTGTGGCGATTCCCCTGCTGAGCTCCTTTAGACGACTATACGTCACATTGGCTTTCTTAGCTTCCTGCTGACCRTAAACCATGCCCGTGTCAATATACCAGTGAATTATTAAGTCGCGCCAACCTCGCACCCAGAGCATGCGTTTCTTCTGGCCTGCGGCGAAGAACGAGGGCTCTGACATAATCCCTTTTTTGGCGCATGCGCAATTTTCCGGGAGTGAAATATAGTCAATAAAAATAATGCTTTAGAACAGAGTTCTGTGTTTACTTCCGATCAAAATAAAAATTAGAAATCGGGAACGCATGCGCTCTTATACCGGAAGTTCAAGAAATCCTGGTCTCAAAAAATGGATTATGCCAGAGCCCTTGTTTTTCGCCGCTAGCCAAAAGAAACGCAGACTCTGGATAATTACGGTAATCAAATATTACAATAATTGTAATAAATGGTGAAATGGCAACCCCGCAGGCGAAACGGTGCAACGGCTTAGCCTGCGCAACATTCATCACTTCAGGGAGGTAGGTGGGTTGATGGCACTCGTCCTCAAACGAGCCTCGTGAGAGGAAACAGTATTGGAGAACGAGAAGCCTATCATATATCAGGGTGGTCAGCGGTAGGCTAAGGCGTGGTTACCCAGGTTACTGGTCCCGAGAACTAATGTACACRGGCTCTAAGAAACATTAAAAAAATGTCTCGAGACCACAAAACAGTTTCCCTCGGTCCCAGTCAATAAGTGTTAAATATATAAATGTCTGAAGTAAAACTAGGAAGTTATGATAACTAAGATAGTTAATACAATAGAACTAAAATATATAATAAAAAAGTCACAAACGATAATCCAATCTGATCTGACCTGCTGAGTACAGGTATTCTGCCAGTCATCTGCAAGATCCGCACACGTCTCAAGAACCTTGATCTTCTCTTCTCCTATTGAATAATTACAACTGTAAACTAGAATCCTGACATGATGTTCGTAATCAGACAGGTACAGAGTTACATTACCAAGGGTCTTTGACAAGGGTCAAAAACTATGGTAGCACTATTGTGAGCGACCATTTTTCTGTGTCAAGAAGATACATGTAGATAGATGAAAAAACACCTTAGCAAYAMTCTTCMTACCTAGTGGTAAYTGCTGTGCGATCCACTTAGCAGCCGCAATAGCCATCTCTTTGTTCTTGACGGAGAACAACAAACCTCTTGCTCTTTCAAAGTCAAATCTCTTCAAGCTATCAGACGAATCGTTGTCTGTAGTCGATTCGTCTAGTAGGGATTCCGATGAACCTGAAGTTCGTTTTTGAGCGGACTTGAAGAGGTTCTGAATGGCTGTCAGGTACATCTGATCTGTCGATAACTAATCAAACAATGCAACTTTACCACAAGGCGTCATGTTTATTCTAAGGGGAATAAAAACCTTTGTTTGACCACACATAACCTCATCTTAAAGCGCTTGAATGCGAGTCCACGCGGGGSAAATCTATTTTTCCAGTCAACATGGCTGCCGCGTGAAAAATACCAGTAAAACCCAACATGCATGTGTCTCCATCTTTCTAGTTTGCGCCAACAGTGCTATAAAGCCTATCAAAGTTGATTTCAGTCCMTACAAAATCGATGATGGTGAAATAAATAAGAAAACACTTAAGTTACCTTAAGGAGCTTAGCAACACCAATAAGTTTTGGAACAGTGTCCTCTGACAGCTCAGCAGCTGAAATCAATACAATAAACTCATGATCAACAATATACATTACTGTCACCCATCTACGGTTAGGAAAAAACCTTCCAGTTGCGGCGTGTGAGTAATGTTATAACGGGTTATTCAAATAACCTAATAAGACGTCCACATGAGAAGACGTAAACAACTTATTTAAAAGCATCCGCTTTGGAGAGCGTTTTCAGAAGTATTCCAGGGTTCGTGCTGAGGTAACCACTTAAAATTCAAGAATKTTCAGCTAACTATGCCAAGGTTTTACACGGTGGTTGCACATGGCTGACTTTCAGATTTTCCGATCTTTCCGACTAGATCTATTTCAGAACCATGCAAGTAATGATCAAAGCAAAAATCCAAGGAGTTTTCAAGGAGTTTCGCTAAACTCATAAAATTCAAGAGCTTTTCAAGTGCCCTTGAAATTAAATTCAAGGAGTTTTCAAGGAGTTTAAGGAGTAGCACGAACCCTGTATGCGTTAACGGTGAGCGTTTTCATCGTTTCCGTGTGGACGGAAAGGCTAGAAGCATCAAAAAGTACTTTTATTTATTTAACTTCCCCCGTGACATAGGGTAGTCGTATGCGTTTATGGTGAGCGTTTCCATAGTTTACATGTGACGGGGGCCTTACTTAACAGGGATATAATCGAGCGACTTCTTAGGATTCTTATACGATTTGACTAAAAACGTTTATGGACAGTACGAGATGTAGTACAGTATTTACCAATGATTTTCCATGGTTCTCCGTGCAGTAGTGGATGGAACGGTAGTCTTTTCTTGGATAATGGCGACAGTGGTTTTTCTGTGGCCATACTCATCTAACAAAGAATGCAAAGAAACCATTGACTTTCTACAGGGGAGCGAATGAACGAGAAGTAGAAAATTTGATCTCCCTCCCTCTCCTGCGTGCAAAGCTCAAAGCTGTCCCCAAAATTTAATTTGTAAGAAATATCCCAAGCTTTTCTGCCATAACTTATCAATTCAGGGACTCCTTTAACTGAAAATACATGGGAATACATTTGGTCCCTAAAAAAGTTATGTTTTACAACCATTACTCCCCTATGGGGCTCTTCCGTGAGTCGCTCCACACGCACCACCAATACATTCAACTCAACTCAACTCAACTCACATGTTGATTTTTATGGAGGGAGAAAATCCGGAGAACCCGGAGAAAACCCTCGTGTCAAGAAAAAGAACAACACATCAAACAAACTCAACTCACATATGATCCAGTCTGAGTCGGGGCTCGAACCCGGACCACAGTGGAGAGAGGCGAGAGGTAAACCATTACGCCACCCAATTTCTCACGTGTCTCTCTTCTTTCTCCAATAAATAATGAAAATAAGTTTTATCGTTCATACAAAAACTACCTTATCTTTCTCATCGGTGGTTATAGAGTAAGAGAACGTTTTCTCGTATTTGGACGGTAGAGACTTTCTTTCATAATGGTTGAGGTACTCCAACAGTTGAATACCCTGGAACAAAGAAAAGGCACTCACCAAAACTGCAATAACGTTGTTACCGGCTAGCTCAGTTGGTTAGGCACCGGTAACTTGTGCAGGAGGTCATGGGGAAACGTGGATTCAAGCGGACTCTTACTACWCGCCAGACTCATACTCAGAGTCTTAAAATATCTGAGTAGACTAACGTGTTGCCTTTGCTCTAAAAAATATCTGCAAATGGTTAGACCTTCGCCGTGGCTCGGATGACCACGTAAAATGACGGTCCTGTCTCTCTTAGATACGTTCAACATTGAGGACCACAAATCTATCAGTGTGCTAAGTTGGCTACTGTCACGTTTCACCCTCTATAAACAAAGACGTTATTATTATCATTAACAAGGTACCAGCTGACGGTACAAAAATAATTTCTCTTCTTCGCCATTGCCAAGAGGATCGGGAAACAAAAGTCAAGGACTCCAAAGTTGCAAGTGCCGACCGACTTTAAAAATTTAGTCGATAGAACAAAGTTTTTAGTCGCACTGCGCCTAATGGATAATAAGCTTTTATCAGGTATTTTTTGAAATTAGTAAAATAGACGAATAATGACCTTAGCTGGAAAGAGCATGTTAGAATAAGAGAAAGGATACTCGCCGGCAAAGATTCGAATCTGATATGAGATGGACGAAAAGGGTATAAACCAATAATGCAAACCTTGTCTACAGTCGATACGACATCACCGGGTGCGTGTTCCTTGGTAAGCTTCAGGATGAATAAGATCTTGCTGTAGTCGTACGGATCAACCTTAACAAATTAGTGCAATACCAGTAGAAATAATTATTAGTTATCAATTATTGGATTGGTTCAATGATCTTTTGTTGCACGTAATGCTTGCTTGGGGTGCATGCTGGTTAAAACATTTGCACTTGGATGACGTCACGGTACGTCACTTAAATAGATGACACTTCATTCTGGAATTATTACACCCTCCCCCCCAAGAAAGTGTSTTAAAGGTATTACCTTGGAACAAACATGTATCAGTAGCTGTAACAAGCTGTCAGACGATATCTGAGGTACTGCAGCCCGTACATTAYGTTCATACTCTGGAGTATCCGTATCATCTGACTGACCATTCGTTTCCATAGTAACGGGYGGCAATAACTGCATYTTAATGTACGTAACTAAGGCTTCTTCTTCGTCGACGTGAAAAGTCCTGAAAAATAATGATTAGCTGCTCATTCGAGACATCTCTTTGTCCAGCCCTTCACCTACGACTTTCTGATTGACACCCAGATTACTGGCGTTGGTACTGCGCGGGTTACCTTTCTCGGTTTCTAACGTGGGGAACTAGGTCAAGTGGTCAATAAACTGAATAGCTTTTGAGAGCAGCAAGGGACTCTGGTCAAAAAAAGGGCGATGAGCCAGTCAAGGTAAGCGCTTCTTTTCAGTGGTAAGTGAGAAACKGGGAGATTTAATCATTWATTTCCCTCGTGCCATGGTATTACTTATGATAATCCTTGGCCCGGTTGTACGAAGGKTGGATAGCSCTATCCAACGGATAAATCCTTATCCACTAGATAAGTCGATACTGTCATCCAATAATTTTTTCTAATAATTTTTTTGGATAGGATTTATCCGCCGGATAGCGCTATCCWCCCTTCGTACAACCGGGCCCAGGTGTTGATGGCCCGTACGTACTTGCAGAAATCGAGCAGTGTTTCCAGGTTGACGTCTTTATTTTGTATCAGATCAGGTAGTAGACGAACCATGTCCTCGCGATCCAGTTTATAAACATCTTTGATGTAAATCTAGAAGACATAAAAAAATGTTGATGTTAATGAAGATTACAAGAGGGAGTAACCAATCCATTATTATTCCTTCCTCCAAAGATCGAAGGAGTAAMGTTTGTAACGTCAGTACAGTTCCATTTACACGGTGCTTGATTTTCCTTCTTATTCACTTGTCGTATTTGACATAGAGCAGTTTTCGTATGACTGTGAAAAGCTCATTGCCGTAAGCGTGACGTGCCGTGAYGCTTTCTAGAATTTTAATTGGCTGAATTTCTTCACGCGCAATGTGATTGGTCTGGCATTGCCGTGACCTTGGAGTGACCGTGTCCGCGCCGTGTTTATGCCATGTTCTAGGTATTTGATTGGATGGAGAGTAAGTTCTCGTGCAATGTGATTGGTCTGGCGTATCCCTTYCCGTGTCACGACCGTGTTCGTGCCGTGAACTTTCCACGGTAATACGAAAACTGCTCTATCCACGCAGCTACAACTAGTTAACCACTAGTCATTAACGATCGAGATGACACAAGGTCTGAAAAGGATGCCATTACAAGTAAAGTAAACAAGGTCTGCTCGTTCATACTCTTGGGAGCTTACCATTAACCCAATAAAACCGCRAAGATCCAGTTGGAAAAAAACAAATGGTGTGAGTTATTTTGATCGGAAAGATCTGGAAAACTTAGTCTTCCGATTGGGATAATCCACTTTTCCCGCTCTTTCGGTTCTTTCGGTAGACGCGTGTACCATTTGTCGGAAGTAAATATTTCCCGCTCTTTTCTTTCCATTAGCAAATGAATTTCCATCCGGATCCTGGGATTGCTTTAAATGGTAAGCACCCCTTATTAACTATTGATCTGATATGATCATATTCCATGTGTACTGACTGACCTTCATCTTGCTCAGTTTTTGTCCCCACGCGGCATTAGACGACATTTTTTGATAGTTGTCAAGTACTAAGGGTTCGTTGTTTAGAACAGCAAAATCAATACCAACATGAGACAGTGCCTAACAAGGACATAACAAATACAGGATCAATAATACATGGAGAAGTCCATGTTAACTAAGCMTAAGAGTCGGTTCACTTCAGCGTCGTAGGATCATTGACATCAGTGCATACCATTATCTTGCCATAGTTCTGTGCTGGGAAAAAGGCTTTTGATTTCATTTTTTCCAGTGCYAGCTGTTTGGGTATAGAGCAAACGTACCCAAGACCAAGTTCATGGTCCACGGTCTTATGATTGAACACCTGTAAGAAGCAACAAATTGTTATAACATTGATATCAGTACAGCATAGAAAGGGATAGTTAAGTCATGCGATAGCATGCCATGACAAATGACTAATCCAAGGCCTCTACCATGGTGTCCCGACTATCGCGACATTATTGCAACTGGTTTAAATGGGACGTTATAGCCGCCATGTTGGATRAAATTGATATTTCTTTCAAAATGGMGGGCATGTCTTCTGATATTTCATTCTCATCGGAAGTGAATGTTTGTCAGTCCATAARATAGACCTCTTCGGCTCTGACGTAATGTTTTCCCATTGCAGACCACATGTCATTCCCTAGAGTATCATTTCTTTGTTTAAGGTTTGCGCTCGGTTGCACATGAGAAGACACATGAATATGGATACAGCTCAAACAAAGAATCTTATTCTCAAGGGAATGACACGTGGTCTGAAATGGGAAAACATTACTCCAAGCCGAAGAGGTCTATTGAGTGATTATTTACGTGTTTTCATACCTTGACAAGTAAACCACCAATCAGCTCCACCGAGATATTCAACCCCATTACGGATATTTTTGCCAAATGTTGTTTTTCGGATTTAATTGTTGAAGCATGGTCGCTTTCCTAATAACAAATTAAAAACTACTGTTACAAGAAACTGTAAATTAAAACAAGGGCAATGTTTCTCATATAAGTTTACTTACCGTATCAACGATCAAGCTGTTGGCAGCATAATGTTGAAAACAAACACCTAGAGTCTGTTGAACGTGAGAAAAATAATCATAGTTGTCATAAAAACTGGTAAATGTTGCATCTTTTCAAGGCATAACCTTCCGGGGGTTGGATGAGGGGAAGCACGTTGTTTTCCCGTAGATGTCTAATGACGTTATGG
>NW_022259381.1:65880-102952 GCF_009602425.1 Actinia tenebrosa | reverse complement strand
TAAAGTATTATTATTCAATGGTTTTGAAAGATTGGCAGCATTACTTACCTGATGTCTCCTCCAGATAGTAACAGCACTGCATATTTCACCGTGCTCAAGACAAGGCCATACCTCTGCTAAGAGATCAGCATTACGAAAGCTATGCCATCGTGCACCACTGGAGACAAAATGAACTTGAATTAAAGTTTTGGTAAGGCAAGAGAAGAGCGTGGAAAAGAGAAAAAAGAAAAAAATTGACCCCTTTTCATTCATTCATAATTATTTCCCCATCCATTTTCAAACATCCATTCCTTTCTCATCCCATTTTATTCTAAAGAAAAGAAACATCAGAGAGCTAGTTTACCTGAAATTTTGAATGCTGTAAGCCATCTCATATGTAGCAAGTTTGTCCAGAACAGGAAGAATCTGAATATTTTAAAAGGTTTAAGAAACWGCTTGACTATTTTGTACAAATATAACATGTTAACATGTTAACACTTTAGAGGATTAACATCTTTAATTCAGTCTAAACTCTCCATCAAGATATTGTTTTCTAAATTTCAGTTTTTGATTGACAGTCGTTGAAATGCTAGTCGCTGAACAAGACATCAAACGCGGGTCACACTTCAACGATAATTATATTAGTACGTTCAAACTGCCATTTTTCTGACTGAAAAGACCACAAGTTGATTGATAAATAAAATCACTCAATTTGGAGCAAAATATCATGACATATTATTAGAGTAACTTGCAAAAGCAGAAAGAAGCCTAAGAAATAAATTACCTGTTGGAGCTTTTTGGTTGGAGAGTAGGTCAGTCCATTGGTCATGTCTTTTTGTGAYACCTGAAAAGTATYGTTAARATAAACAGAAAACATTTCTTGTACAYTAAGTTGCATGTTGAAAAATATTCTAGTTTTAGGTTTGAAGTGTGTTCCTCATTCGTTCTGTTAGTAAGATTATTTTTATCTTTTTTGATAYCATGCTTAACCTTTGGTTTACTGCCATATTTTATTACTTACTCTTTCCCTTGCATAGTGTAGCATATCATATGTATCCTCCATTGTTGGAAGAACTGCTTGAAGGCAGCAGTTAGCCACATATTCATCATCCTTCAAAAATGCAAAATAGTGAAATAATATTTAACATCTGTTTGGTAATTTTCCTTCAGCAAAGTGGCTAGTATCCCAGGAAGGTGATGGTGCACACTTCACTCCCTCTTTCCAACAGTGCTCTGTTTTAGGAGTATTCAAAGCTGAAGCTACACTGATTAGAGAGAAGTCAAAACAGACATGGATATTCTGAGGATCGGACTGTGGACCTCTAGCTTCAAAGGATGCGCACTAACCAACTGAGCAACACCTGCTCCTATACTAGATGGGTGTTTGTAAAACGAATGAATGTAAAGAAGAAAAGGAAAAAGGATGGAAGGAATTCAAAAAAGGAATAAAAGAAAGAACAATGGAGGCAAGGAAGGAATGAGATTAAAAATGAAGGAAGAAAAAAGGAATGAAGGAAGAAAAAAGGAATGAAGGAGAAAAGAAGCCTAGAATTATCTTCTGTGTTTTGTGTAATTATTCTCACCTTAATTTTAGCAAAACATTCCTTCAGATCATTAACATTGAACTCTTCTTGATCATTTTCATTGCTCCAGAGAGATACTTTATCCAACAGGGTGTTAGCTTTGACTTTAAACACAAGCTGTAGATTACAACACAAAGGAAGTAATCAAAAAGGAGCGTGAATTGAGAGAAGCTAAGTACTAATGAGACAACCCCAGGGGGTGTACTTGGGTGGGTAACATGACAGGGGGTCTGACAGAGCTTCATATTGCAACCCCCAAAAAATACTCAGACCTAAAATTTTACACCCAAAAAAATACATGGCATCCAAACTTCTGACCCAAAAAATACAAGACTTGAATACTTCAAACCTGAATAATTGATCAGCAGGCTTTTCAAATAATTTTCTGATACAAAAATCGAACTCGRAGATGTGACAACCCAAAAAAATACAGGTTTCATTTCAAGACCTAAAAAAATATGTGGCTGGTCTCTTGACCCAAAAAAATACYGGGAACGAAAATTGTCAACCCAAAAAAATACRTCRGACCTCCCCGTCATGTTGCCCACCCGAGTACACCCCCTGGGGAGACAACCAATGACTGATCAATGTATCATAACTGTCAGTGATTGGTAATGACACGAAAATGTCATGAAAAAAATCTTGATAAATGAGAACAATCAATGTTAAATGATGTCTAATAATGTATAATAATGGATTGGTTAACCACATTTTATCCATCAGCACTTATCTCTAAATATTCTTTTTAATCAATTCTAAGTTATAATGGAGATAATACTGTCTCAGTAAAGCAAGGCATTTCCTCATATCTTCTTATATCTGAAAAGGTCAAGGTCATGTTAAAAAAAGTCATTTTACCTCCACATCTAAACCAAACTGCCTTGCAAATTTTTCTGCAGCATCAAACTGGTGCTTGTGCAGTAGCCTATAGAATCTGAAACATGAAATATAATCTGTACTAAGTATTATTGACCAAAAGATGCAAAGTACTGTGCTGGTAAGGTACTAGAGATGCCAATAACCTTCGTTTATGGCCCACCTGGAAAATATGATTTTATCTTCAATTGATATTTTTTCTGAAGTGTGGAGGTAGAAATACTTGTCAGCAGCCATGACTGCTGTGCAAAAGGGCAGTAACAATAAGATATGCAGGAGTATATGACTATCATTCAAATAGTTACCTATTTTCTGGTAATGCTTCAGTTAAGCATCTTATTCTCAGTGCTACATTGTCTTCTTCATAATCAGATCTAAAAATTGTGTCAACAAAACTAATTCAGTTTAAACTTTCATTAAGATTAAATTAGCTTACATTGGATAWTGGATGTCATAGAAACATAAAGAATGGCACTGCAGGTGATAGAAGAAAGAGAGGATACTGGGTGTAGTAGGAGCAAATAGGAGCCCTGCAGGCGGTGGAAGGAAGAGAGGATACTGGGTGTAGTAGAAGCAAATAGGAGCCCTGCAGGTGGTGGAAGGAAGAGAGAGAAGGAAGAAGAGGTTAATGGATGTAGTAGGAGCAAATACAGGATATTGGGTTAGTATAGTAAGCAATAGAGGGACACTGCCTCGAAACATAATTATGACTTACCTGTCAGTGACTGCCTCAATAAAGTAGATTGTTTCCTGAAAATAATTGTCAATTGTGTTAAAATAAATCGAATGACACAACATCTTGTTTCAAATGTTACATTTTTCAGTTATGCAAGTTTCTGTTGATCTTCTTCCTCACCTGACTACTTGGACTATGTGCAATATAACACGCATCTGACACTTGCAATGAGTAAATTTGCTTCATTGATGGAAGAGTGTAAACTTGAAGAAAACGTTTCTCCTGCAAAGTGTAAATTAAAAGAGTAAGAGTAAGAGTAATAAGAGTGTCCTGATTAGTAGCTCATGATCAGTTGCGGTTGGCCAGAAGACAGTCACTTGTCATATTCCATTTATTTATCCATCCATTCAACATTATTACTTCAATTTTCATAAACATGCGAACTATGTTTCTCCAAGATGCACGCTGAAATTTGTTTTTTTTGCTGCCACCAGTCAAAAATATGAAAGGTATTGACTGATAAGGTTTGATTGACAGCAGTGAAAAACCAAATTTCAGCGTGCAACTTGCAGAAACAGAGTTTGCATGTTTATGAAAATCGCAGAAAAGCCTCTAAACCTGACAAGGCATTTAAATCCAATATCTAACAGACCACACCAAACTCCAGAATTTTTTGGGCCACTTAGCTGTGACAACGACAACTACAACGACAGAAAGAACTTATTATTCTTTAAAAAAAACTCAAAAACATCTTAAATACGAGTAATACCTTGATWTCTGTAGTTTTTGTCAGTATGATAATCTTGAGTTCCTCTTCACAACTACAAATTAAAAATCCATCTTATGATTGAATATTATAGGTGGTGATACTTTTCCTAATTAAATTAAAAAACACCAGGCTACACAAATAATTGTCATATTAATAGTTTGGAATAGAACCTGAAAAATTGCGGACAGTAAAAACTGTTGTTTGTAGTCTAACTTTTTCCAGGTAGCAGGGCCTCACGTTATTAGAYGACAGATCTTTTAATGGGATAAAGATGTGGTTCCTCAACTTGGAAAGAAGGGGACAAGGAAGGGGGGCAAGGAAGGAGGAAAAGGAAGGGAGACAAGGAAGGGGGACAAGGAAGGGGGACGAGGAAGGGGGACATGGAAGGGGAACAAGGAAGGGGAAAAGGAAGGGGGACATGGAAAGGGGACAAGGAAGGGGGACAAGGAAGGGGGACAAGGAAGGGGAAAAGGAAGGGGGACAAGGTAGGGGGACATTGAAGGGGGACAAGGAAGGGGAAAAGGCAGGGGGACAAGGTAGGGGGACAAGAAAGGAGGCCAAAAATAGAGGCAATGACCTATTTACCTGGAAGTGCTAGTTTGCACACCACTAGCACTGACRAGCAAGAAGTCCTCTACAGCCAGATGATGCCAGAATGTGATCATTGTAAGTGACTCAACATCCCATAGACTTAACATATTCTGTGGGTTAAATATGAGCAACATGATTAGCAGAAACAACAATGGCTTCAGCATCATCAGGGACCATGGAGAAGAAGAGGCTGTGGGTATGGTCCCAACACTTCTTGGTAATATCCACTAAATTTTCTGATCTCAGCCTCCTCCACTTTTACCAAGTCTCTTACATTTTCCAATCCCCCTGAATTTGCCAACATGATATAAATATATTATAGAAAAACTAAGAGTTCAAAAGTTCAAACCTGTTCATCAAGAACAACAACAAAGCTGCCATCACATGAGGTACATGCCTTGAGAACACCAGATCCTGTAAGTATACCATTATTAAATCTTAAGGGACAATGGAGGGAAAGAAAGGGRATAAACTGAAGGGTTGGATCTCCAAATGATATATTTTTAGGACTATTTAGGCCTCCCAAATTCCATGGTACTCGAAATACAGGGCTCGRAATAGCRGCCTACCAATGGCCAAATGACAGGCCAACTTTCAGGTTTGCCAAGCAAAAATAACAATGCACTGCCAAATGAATAATAAAATGACATGCAAAATTTACTGGAATGACCTCCTTTTACTATGCTTCTTTACTTTGGCAGGCTGRRRAAAAAAACTATTTCAAGCCCCACGAACATAAGGCCAACATGGAAATACGTAAGAAATGACACAAATTCTATTGAGAAAAAAGTCTATCTGCTAATTTCTTTCGTATTTTCATGTTAACCTCACGTCCAAGATAATTTATCATATCTCAATTGAGAAATCTGTGCTATGACAAAACAAAACTTGTGGTCAGGGATCTTAAGATTGAAAAAGTAATCATGTATCTTTGGACACACTAGCTTACCTAATATARAAGATTCAATTGTGTTAAGAAGAACAGTCTTGCTGTCAACTTTTTCTATTGGATCTTTTCCCCATACTGCCATATTTGAATCTTTTCCCTGTTAAAAATGCATTGAATTCTTTGTTTGCATTCAACTTCATTCAATTGATTCATTATATATAGGAATAGTTTGTAAAGGGGGTCTGCTTAGTTCCCCTCTACTAACAATGATATAGGCAAATCCTGTTTTATGAAAGAATTGGGTCAAAAATGATACCAATACAAACAGTATTAGAAGGTGAAACATTTGACTGGCAGAATTAACATTCCCAGGCCTTGCCCTTAGTACTGTATATTTGATCAGGCAGAAATATGTTTCCTTATTTGGTCATTTGTCTTTGTTTTGAAATGATGAAGTTTCCACATATGTCAGGTACGATTTAAGGATCTGTGTTCTGCATTTGCCCCTTTCCCATGCCCTCCCCCCCCTCCAAAAAACCCATGATCTGTTATTTAATCCCCCTCCTTCCCTGTTCTTCCTTCAACCCTTCTCCCTCTACCCCACCCATCCCTCTCCAATTGAGCTTTTCCACTTTGAAGACTGCTACATTCAATTTCATTTATACATACTTTTTTCTACAAATTGAGCTCAATACTATACCAGTGAATATTCTTTGACAACTTACATATGTGATGAATGCTGGGGTTCCCATGTGGGATGCAGTTGTTAGACCTRCAAGAACCTCTTGATGTGCTTCACTTACATCGCTACACTTGGTGATAATAGATTCTTTTAACTAAAAGGATAACAGAGCACCATATTCAATATGAATAACAGAATTCTTAGATGAATCTACTCATTTTATCATGCACATCACTGCCAATACAGTTCAAACATGGCAGCTTTACACAGGCCACAAGTTCCATGGAACCAGGCTTAAAATAACCACTGATGGTAAGTCGCTAGTCGTGATCACAGGCCAAATTAGTTTTAGCTCGGTCATACCTCACTTCTGGCTAAGTGTTATTGGTCAAAATGACTGGCAAGCAAAAATATTTGTCTTGTTCCAATTCCTTCAGATGACCAGCTGTTTTAAGCCCTGATGGAACCCCCCTTTGTGACTGATCAATCATGTTCTTTATGCTTATGGTAGAGACTACATAAACTAGTTAACCGTGTTGGTGTTTGGAATCAAACAGTAGGAGAATTGATTTAACTTAATACACCGTATGGTTTGTGATGTTTAGAAACTGACGTTTCGGACGTTAGTCCTTCGTYGGAGCAAAACGTCAGTTTCTGAACATCACACCATATGGTGTATTAAGTTAAATCAATTCACCTACTGTTCTTTATGCTTAGTAAATTGAAACTGAAAGCCCCTTTGGAAATCGGATTGAGCCATGTTTTTCTGCACAGCAGCCATTTTGAAACCCCCTTTTTAAGACCTTGGATCTAACACTGATTTTACTGTAATATTATAGTAACAAACTTACGTCCTTGACTTGGCTGAGGTCTTGACTGTTAATAGCTACAATTTCAAAGAAATAAAGGAGGTTAGTATGAACTTTTAATCTATTTATTTAGTAAAATCATATCAATGAAATAAATTTTAATACAGTGTACAAATGTTCATAAAACTTTGGGATATTTGAAAGAGATTTTGAGATGTACCTTCATGAAGCTCTTGCAGTCTCAAGCAGGAAAACTCAAACAGCAAACCTATTGATGTCAAGATTACTAAGCCTTGCAGACCTGGAAAACATTGATATTGAAAATTGAATTAGTGATGAAAAGAAATAAAGGTATATTAACTAACAGCTATATTCATACCATCAGATTTTGGAGGAGTGAAAAAAATATCAAGGAATGTCATCTCATTGCCGTTTGCCTCAGTGGTTGATACAAGATCCTATTAAAGTAGAAATGTATATAATAATTATTGAAACACAATAGACCTGGCAACCACTTGCATTCACAATAGCATTTCACATTTCATGATCTTCGTGAGCATTACATACTACTGTACCTGTGAGAACAGAATCTGCTGAGAAGCAATATGTAAGAAATGGAATTTTCCAGATCTGAAGAAAAGCAAACATTTCAAGTTAGGAAAAAACTTAATCATGACAAATGCATGTAATGAAGGGTAGCCAGTCAACTCGCCCACGGACCAACTCACCCACACCAACTCGCCCACGTATAATTTCATCGATCATGCATTTGCCAACTCGCCCATGCAAACTCGCCCATGTTTAGAATCACTTTCAGAAATATATAACCGTATATTAAGACTAAATAAAAGTAGTTTGTGAATTAGAGTCTGGGTAAACAATGGCACAAAGTGCAGAACTTAGTGGTTATTTGGTTAAGAACTGATAATTTAAGCTATGCTCTGTTAACTTATGAACCACAGTTCTTGACCAATCAGATTGCACATAGCAAGGTGAATATATATATATAGATTATTAACCATAAAGTATATGTACCTTTCACCGATTGCCATAAAAGTGGAGTCTTCATTTAAGGCTGTTTTGTTCACATCACCATCTACATGAGTATATATCACAAATGAGAGAAAATATTTTATCAAAATGCATTCATTAAACATTTTTCATTGATTTATTCTGTGTGTTTTTTCTTTCCTTTAGCATTTTAAGCCTGGTTCCCATATATGGGCAGCACTCCTGCAATGCTTACGAAACCATCTCCAGTGGTTGTCCCAGTTATGTCCCAAGCACCCTCTGATGCACCCGCATTGTGCAATGCCACCACAGCGAGAAGCATGCAAAATTTCAATATTGTTGCATCAATAATTATAACAGCTGTTGACCACCTATTATGTTTCTATATCCATTTGGATCTCAGGCAAGCTGGGGACAATCAGGGACACCTCTGACTTGCCGTAAGACTTGAACACAACTCAACAGTGACAAAGGTGGACAGACAATCTGCAGTGTCTGCAACAAAGTGTTGCCGACATGTATGGGAAACAAGGTAAAGGAATAATACCAAAGGGAATGGTTAGCTTAATTGGATTTTAAATATGGAACATTATAAGGAGCTATAATTTTAATACTAACCAAAATTGAGAGTCGCTTGTAGTACAGTACAACTTGAATTGAACAACAAAACTTGCTTGGAAATCACCGCGCAAAATGCATCTTGTGAGCTAGTACTGAAGATCTTGGGAAGCTCTTCTACCTTTGGTCAAAATCACAAAGGAATGATAGTTTATACTAGTTTATATACTCAAAAAAATAGGGTCGAGAAAAAAGAAACATTTTCCCATGTATTTGAGTTTTAAAATTCATTAGTACAGTGTCAATAATGACGTTCCAGAATTAAAATTTAAATCCGAGCTAAATGTCAAACCTTTCCTCGCGGTGAAACACTGGCTAGAGTATCCACTTGATACAGAGCTGATCCAGTCTCATTCCTAGGACCAAATGTTACTGTTTCTTCTCCTCCRGCAAGCCCAACTTCCACAGCATCCCAAGACATCCTGCAGACAAGATTWTTTTCTTTCTTTTCGTCTTGTCGTGTTTTTATTCTTCTCGGCTTTTTTCAATTTCCCGCCTTACAATGCATTCTGGTCAGGGTTGTAATTATGATAATTAGAACACAGGAAGCCCAGAACTCGTAGCAAGTCCCTCGCGGTTGAACCTCATTACAACATGGCGACTGATTGTGCACGCTTTGTACAGAAATCTTGTGTCGATTATTTAAGAAAATTAACAGAAACTTGATCGAAAGAGCTCATCATGGCACAGTAATCATGGACGGATATTAGTTAAGTACCTGTCTGTGTTGCTGTGTGGTGTATAACGGCTTTTATTAGCCGGAACATCGTTCGAAGTGGAGAGAAAACAAGTGAAGAACGTACGACATCATGTCGAAGGCTACGAAACGAAAACACGTAACAAAAGAGGTTATGGATGAATATGTGGAGCCAGATGATAATCAAGAGATAGTTAAGGTATCTCGAGGAGGCGAAATTCAATGAGAGATATTAAAAAAGAATGACACTGCTGTGTACATCTATTCTTTTTTTTTTACTACTTTCAAATTCAAAGTACACTTCCTGTTGAAAGCTAATGCATAATTTTCTTCGAAATATCATGCCAGAACTGATGTACATTATTCAAAATACAGCTCAGCATCRGCTTGTTGTTTTCAAGCATGACCATATATAATGAACGATGATAGTGATGATGAAATCATGATTAAGATGATAATAATACTAGTCATAAGACTATGTTTTCTAAGTATAGTTCTTCCTTGGGCCTTATAAGCTTAAACAGCCAGGCTCTGGGGGAATGGGGACAAGGGGGGTGGGGGTAACAGTAAAGAGAAAGGGAGGAGTGAGGGGCTACAAAGACTACTTAGGCCTTATAAGATTTAACTACATTTTTTATGGGAAGTGGGAACAGAGCTTAAAATAAAGGTTGGTCAGTCTGCAGCCATGTTCAGAGGACAAATAAGTTTTTGCTCAGTCATTCCTGGTTTCTGGCTCAACGTTACCAGCCAAAATTAACAGCAAGACAAAGATTTGAACAGACTACTTCACAGATATTGTATGATGACTGGCTGTTACTTTAAGCCTTTGGTGGGCAATTAGATGGAGCCCAATTAGAGTGTATACTTACTGGAAGAATACAAATATTTCATGTGTAATGATATTTTTGTATCATCCTTTTAATAGGTTCTGGGAGGCCGTGGTAATAACCTTCATGAAGTAGAAGATGCTGAAGGGAAGAAGTTTCTTGTGAGCATGCCATCAAAATTTAGAAAGAATGTCTGGATTAAGAGAGGTAATCGTGTCCTCTCTTCATTTTTTCTTTATCATTTTACAACATGTTTTGTGAAAAAAAAACTAAAATCATTACAACATTGATATTTTCAGGAGATTTTGTTATTGTTGAGCCAATAGAAGAAGGAAATAAAGTCTGTGCAGAAATAATTTATATTTTATACTCCAAACAAATCAAATACCTAAAAGAAGAAAAGCTTTGGTGAGTAGATACATGGTTTGTGATGACTTGGTGTGATAAGTATTAACAAACAACAAAAACAACAACCATGACAACAATCAACTCTATGTCATACAAACAAATATTAACTTAGTTATGCTTACAAGTAAAAATTGTTTTATCAGGCCAGAAGCTTTTATKGGTGAAGAAGAGAAGAAAATCCTAGAAGAAAAAGAAAATGCACAAACCAAAGAAAACGAGTAAGTTACTACAAAATGTCTCAAAACRTCTACGACTCTGCCTAAAAACTTCATATTTTAGTCTGCATTCCTTTCTCTATGTGTGAGCATCCTTTTGAGAATTGGGGAAGAAAATTATCAAAAGGATACTGATGTAAAGGTCYGTAAATGCAGGCTAAAAGTTTGATGTGTGGGTGAATTTGTACATGTTTGGAGGAGTGACCATGACATGTGTTTCTTGAGTGTAAACTCAGTTTGGTGGCATTGGTAGTATATATCATACATAACTATATAGTATTTAGTTTAATTATTGGGGCATCCTGGTGAATACCCTGTTGGCAGAGTTTCCATTTAATCTCCCCYCAAGCAGGAAAACCAAAGTGCAGATGGCTGTGCATAAGTGGAGTCATGTATTTCTTTTATAATTATGATATCTTAGAATTTGGATAATAAGACTAACAAAACTATTCTTATTTCAGGAAAACAAATAAAGATAATAGTGGTTTATCACGTGGGACTGACAGTGACGATGACGATGACTTGTTTGTGAACACCAATCGACCACCTGCATTACAGCACTCTGACTCTGACTCTGACTCCAGCTCAGAAGAAGAGGAAGAAGATGAAAAAGAAAAACTAGGAACAGATGAGGAGGAGGGGCAGGACAAATAGAATGATGAAAAAATTCCTATGTAATTATTATGACGACATCATGTATATCAGACTTGACATATGCAATTTTGAAACTTGGCATTAAACTCTAGAATTGTATGATACCTTCTTAAGTTTAGAATGCAAATGCATATTTTATGTTTGATATGCTTTGCTATGTGAAGTTGAATAAAATAGATATATTAAAAAAAGGTAGTGGTCTAAACTGAAAGCATCCATTAAAAAGAGAATGAGGAAAAGGAAACCTCTGCATGCAGGGTCCCTAAAACTATAAAATGATTCTCATGTATCGATCTTAGGGAGCTCTGAGTAAGGAGGAGATTGGAGTGTTCTGGTCACGACAGCAACTGGAAACCACTCTCAAGAAAGAAACCTTCAAAGAAAACAGTGAACCTTTATAGTRCATGCCAAATGATAGATAATAGATATCTGAAGCAAATACGGACAAAACAAAAAAGGTTTTAAAAACGACAACAAAAGAAAGTTAAAGGTCCCGCAATAGATTGAACTTACAGTCAAGGCGAGCGACCATTCGAACCTCGATCTCAATGAAAAAGAGAAAGACTGGATCTAGTACGTCAGACGAACGCGCTGCCCGGTATCCAAGATGGCGGATAGTTTATACTCCGTAGATGTTCTAAAGAAATTCAAAGTTGTAGAGCTAAAGGCAAAGTTACAAGAGCTTGRATTACCACTATCAGGTACTTTTACATCTTTCAATTTATAAATCTCAAAGATATAAGATTTACTATTCTTTAAAGATCAAATCAAAGCTCTTCTTGTCCATGGTGTAGTTGTCCATGTGGTGCACAGTTTGCCATGTGTTGCATCGTAATTTTCACATTTTAACTTCATGACACACAAAAAAATAGATGTAACTTTTAAGAATTATACCATATCTCTTTCATTAAAGTATTTAAACATATAGTTGATTGCGTGTGTTTGCTTCAACTATTCGTTTTCAGTCATTTAGCACTGTCAAACACTCAGTCCTCGATGCTGGGATCTCGTTTGAGAACATTTAGAGTGTTCTCAACAAATATTTAACCAAACTTTAATGTTAGGTTATGAAAGGATAAAGTATTGAATAYTATACTTTAACTTTGATGTTCTGTCTTTTATAGGGCTTAAAGTCGATCTAGTGGAAAGACTTCATAATTACTATGTCAAGGTATGTCTCCACATCATTGTGTCGCTTATTCAAATTTAATTTAAAAGTAAAATTGGAAGCAAAGTCTTTAGTCAAACTTACTTTAAAATTCAGAATTTAAGTAGAACATGCTATAAAGAATTGTTGGATGAGGTTGATCATGTTATTGTAGATTATCAAGACCAAGACAGTGTTATCTGCAGAAGCACTAGGCTGGGGCAGATAAAATGGCAGAGGTCTTGTTAATTTAAGATATCATGCAGAAACTGAATTCAATAATTGTTTTATTATAGAATGAAGATTTAATTGTGCTTTTGAAAAAAATAGCAAACATTTTTCAATCTCCATTGTGACCTTGAGCGAACTTGACATGATTACCACTGTGTTATCTGCAGAAAAACCTACAGGTAATGCATTTATCACGCCGGGGTTGTCGGAGGGTTGTCARCCAATCTGAAGCAGATAGTAAAATGTATGATAATAATAATTATGTTTTTTTATACACGGCACTCTTGGAAAACAGGTACTCTTTTTATTATGTAATTATATTGTATTATTATTAGTCTTTAGTTAATTAACTTGTAGTTAGCTTAGTATACGTAGTAACTAGAATTAAGTAATTTTAGTATTATACTAATTGTAAATCCTGAAGAGTCTACYGTGTCTAAATAAAGCATCTATCTATCTAATTGTAATTTTGTTGACCCTCTAGGAAGCAGAGTTACAGTCACTAGAAGAGCAAAGAGGTGATACAGAAGGTATGAATTTAGCATAAAGAATGTTATTTATTTCATATTYAAACTATGATTGAATGACTTGTATTCCATTTGTTAATAGAAAACTATTTAAAAAAATCAAATTTGTCTAGTAAATCACAGAACAGCGGTTCCACAGTGGCAAGCTTGTTATCCACTTATTTTATCTAATGTATAATTATCAATTATGTAAAATACCATTAAAGCGAAGAAAAGGACTACATGTAACAAGAAAATAAATTAGTTAAGTAACTAGTTAGACTACAAGCAAGCCAAATTGGAACTCTGTGATTTCACTCATTTGTGTTAAGGTTTCTTCAATTGTTGTAGTCTGTGCTTTAAATTCCTTTGCTCACATTTTAAGCAAATTTTTATTTTAAAGCAGAAGAGCTACAACAAGAGAGAGAAGAAAACATAGAAAGAGAACAACCAGCTGAGCACACTGAACCAGCAACACAACAAGATATACAAAAACCTGATGATACTTCATTAAAAGAACCTGAGCCAGATGTTACAGCAAAGGAGCAAGAAACATGTGATACTGATGATACTGCTGCTGTTGATGCCGCTGCTGCTGCTGAAGAAGAAGAACGACAAAAACTAYTTCTACAGCAACAAATGCAGCAGCAAAAACAATTGCAGCTACAGCAGCAACAATTAATRGAGGAACAAATTAAGCTACAGCAACAACAACAACTGCAGCAACAAATAAATAAACGACAACTAGAACAGGAAATACTACAGCAACAACTAATGCAGGAGCAGTTACATCAACAAATACAACAGCAGAAACAGATGCAACAAAACCTTGAGGAATCCAGTACTGAAAACCAAGAGCACCAAAAGAGTTCTAAAGAATTAGAAACTAGCAGCTCTGGGAGAATAGAAGAACAACCAGAAGCGTTATCTGGCAGCACAGATGATATTCCATCTTCCCTGGATCACGATGACACTGAACCTCRTCCACCCAAAGAAGCTGAACAGCAAAATGAAGCTGAAGAATTAGTGTCAAGGCAAATAGAAATTGAGCCTGAGGCAATGGAAGAAGCACAGCCATCACCGTCAGAAGAAAAAGCTGAAGAAGGGTCACAAGATGAAGAAACGTCTCTGTCTAATGAAAGAATAAGTAGTGATATATCTGAAAGAAGAGAGCAAGAACTTTCAGTTGTTGAAGAAGAAGATAAAGAACCAGCACAGAAATCTGTTGAGGTAAGTTTTAAGTTTATTGCAAGCACAGATAATCKTTTACAAATTGCAATCCTTTTTATAAGTTATTTATAATTGCAAAGGGAAAAAAATTTGTGGCATTATTATCTGCACTTGCTTGTATCCTCACATCCTTCTTTCCTTAATTGTAAAAGCAGTCCTAACATGTCAAGCTCTCAGCCATTTTCATGGTTTCATAAGGTGATGTTACATGGGACAATRCACAACAATGATTTTCCACAATAGGTGATGCACGTTKCAAGTTTTTGAAGCYGAATCAAAACTCCCAATGTGTTGCTGAACCGAAAAATCAATACATGTGATATGCTACAGGACATCAACTCATTGCACATACAAATTGGTGRTGAATCATCCCATGTTACATCATGCTTTGAATTCATTTGCTTTAGTCTTACCCAGTCTAGACCTTGGAGAGCGTAAGTAACATTAGGTGTACTATTCTTGGTTTTCGCCTATGTCATCATGAATTTCRATAGCKTAAATTYGCATTATAACGAAGTAAAAGTTTCAAAAACTTGTAAGGGGGTCAAAACTACACATACTGGCCAAATTTGAAGGCTGTAGAGCATTTCGTTGCGAAACTATAGGAGAGTAAACATGATGCARTTYTTGGTTAAAATGTATGGGGTGGCCATCTTGGAGTTYCAAGTTGGTACACCATCATRGCGGACGAAACTCCAAAGGCTTAATGTTTGACTATATTTCACTTAAATATACTTTAAATAGATATTTTAAACTTGTCTAAGGGAAGATCTTTCAACTAAACTAAATTATTTTAATATATTCATCGCTATTAAGATAGAGGTGATTGTATTRCATGACACAAACTCAACCTTCATAACTCAGGAACCAAACATCGAAATCATTCAAAAWWTTTTCTTGTGACTTATAACACTGACTTCTAAAACATTTCATAAAAATGTGTTTATACGATGTATAGTTTAGATTTTGATTTTTTGATGATGCCTCATCTTTTATGTGAAAACTGGCAATAGCTTTGATGAAAGCTTTTAAAATGAACTGACCTTGGCTAATGACCCAGTCAATCCAAGGACATTCAAGACTATCTGTTGCACATGTAATGATGTGCTCAATTACGTGTTGTTTCTAGTTTAAAAGTCTTTATCTTGGTTATATTTTACTTTTTTTGTATTCATGGACCAGCAGTAATTGGCTATAYCTGCATCTCATTTCTTTTTTTTCTTATGTTAAATTTTAGTTCTGGCAAAGTTGATAAAATAAAATAAATAAAATAACATTTAAGAGTAATAATCTATAATATATATGATGAAAAATATATATAATAAAAAACCTAATTTGACCAACCTCCCCAATAAAAAGTCCTCTGTCAATAGCATGGTAGACCTTATCAATTATGTAATTGTCAATAGGCTTGAGTCTTCATTAATTATTTTATTTGCACTAATTTATCAGCCCCAACAAAAAAGCAAGAAGAAAAAAAAGAAGAAGAAACGAAGAAAACAACCAAGAGAGGTATGATTTAATCTACTGTGTGGTAGGGTTTTTTTGCATCCATTTTTATTGAATCTTTTCATTGTTTAAAATCAAATCCAACACATTTCCAGAAGTCTGAGGTTTTAGGCCACCGTGAAGGGAAAAAAGTCAYTATCTGTGACTTGAAATCCAAACTCAAAACACATCCAGCCCTCTATTCTTGYTCCTCTGTCGCCTGCACTACTGCTACATTACCCTTGATAAAACAAAAAAACAGACTCAATACAAATACTATTGATGTATTATATTCACACAATTGCACATCGTTTAAGCATTTGATGGTTTACTAACTCACAGATCACAGATAGAAAGTTTAATCTGTCGGGTTTTGTAAAGATGCAAAGAATCTTACTCCATACGGTGAGACATATTTGAGATCCCACTACTTCATTGAAGAACTTTATTTAGAAAATTCTCTCTGTTTTTTTCAGGAAAAAGAATATGCTATTGAAGAGGAAGAAGATAAAGTAGAAGTCGAATATATCTCAGAAAAAATGGAATTCACTAACCCTTTTTTCAGATCTTTTTCTGAAATATTTGAAAAGTTCAAGGTATTCTTAGCTTCTCGTTAAAATCACACACTCAATCGCAAAATCATTATTTGGGTCCAAAACATAGAGTATACTGATGAGCTGAGTCTGATATGGTATATGGGAAGTATATAAGTTAGATGTATATAGTGGAATGTTCATAAAATATTATTGTTGCGTTGACAGAAAACATGAAGGATCTTAAAACTTGTTTCATATTGAATAATAGCTGATCCTGAATTTTCTTGAGTATCAACCCAAACAATTAGAAAATTATAATATTGAGTTTGATAACCAGTGTGAACTTTCCGCTCTACAGCTTTTTCCCAATATGTATGTTTAAGTCTAAATTGTTAAATCAAATCTTTGATACTGCTATTTCATGTTTGTAGATTTAATTTAGAGCTATTTTTTGTATTATTTTAGATATCAGTACCAGAGGAATCTGCAGACAAGAAAAAGGGTGAAGGCAAAAAAGAAGAGACAGTAAGCAAGCATTTAAACAATATTAGTATAGGAAATACCATCATTCAAGAAGAATTGATGAAAAACACTAWAACACCATGTGCATTCGATGAAAGTGGCTTAATACCATGAGTATGTAAAAAGTTCTCWGATGTGCGCAATTAATGTATTTTATGTAGATGTGGAATTAAAGGTAGATATTGTGCTGACAAGTAATGATTATTGGAAGGGAATTTAGCAAGGACATCACACAGAGTGTTGGTTATATATCCAATGAATTTCAACAGATTATTTATTTTGTTAATTAGGCTGAAGCAAAGAAGCAAGATGTTAGAGATCCCTTACGAGGAGACGACGATGATGATGATGACGATGATGATGAAACAGAGGTAAACATGATATATTGACTTTAGTTTTTCTTAAATAGTAATAATTATAAATTGTAATAATGAATTATGATTTTATATTATAATATATACTGTATGTTTAATATACATTTGAGATATAATTTGTGAGCTGATCCGCTGGCTACTGYGTTTATGTTGGTAGAAGATAGAGACATGCTCGCTCAAAATCGTTCAAAAATGTTTTAAAAGYGATATAAGACAGCTGGTTTTGTCTCCATTGTAATACAGACAGTCTGGGAGCTGTCTAGTACTCAAAAAAACAAAGAAAAAATCTTTTCACATGTTTTTTCTTGAAATCAATCTGTATTTAGGAAGTCTAAGTCATTTACTACTTGATTAGTTTCTTCCTAACAAAAGCCTCCTCCCTCAAATCCTAATGGTTATAGATGATGGCTAGTAAACACTAGCGTGGACTGCGTCAGTGTTTCTAATAAAACAGTTATCGTAGAATGATAAGTTATACACCGTAGTGAAAATAGTAACTGACTCCGACGAAGGACTAACGTCCGAAACGTCAGTTACTATTTTCACTACGGTGTATAACTTATCATTCTACGATAACTCCTAATGGTTATRAATGCATAGATTTGTTTCAATAATTTTACTTTCTCACAGTCATGTGTCCCCTTCTATTCTGTCTAGAAACCTGCAGATTCTGATGAGCCAAAACTGTCAAAGAAAAAACTCAAGAAAATGAAAAGACTTTCAGTTGCACAGCTTAAACTAGTAAGTATATAAGAATGTATATAGACTATATATTCTCATATCAAAAAACTATAACTAATAAGTTCAAAGTATTGAAGTACACATATTAGGGCAATAAACCTGTGCTTTTATGTGTGCCATATGCCATGCAAATGATTTAGGTTGATATTTCTTATGATTATGAAATCCGAGTTTATTTCTAGAGGATTTATTTACCACTCCATTGTGGACAGAAAGCCTAACAGTTTTTGCAACCCACTTGATAAGGCTACCAATAGTTCAAATTGTTTGTTTAGTTCCAGAAATTATCCACTACCCTGCCCCCCTGTCCATCCCCTACCCACGGAAATTCCAATTTTCTTCCATACAAACTCTGTAATTTTGTTCTTTTTCTGATCCCTCACCCCTCGGAAATTCCAAATTCCTCAGGGGGGAGGGGTATGAATTAGAAGTCGATGTGGAGGGAGAAAGAGCCAGAAAAAACCCTTGAAGCACAGGAAAAAACCAACAAACAACTCAACTCACATACGACACTGGGTCTGGGAATCAAACCTGTTTAATAATATTATTTAACCTGGTATGATGTGTCTTGTATATTAAATCTATTTTTTGCTCATCCAGTTGGTAGACAGACCAGATCTGGTGGAGATGCATGATGTCAATGCTCCTGATCCAAAGTTTTTGATCTTTTTGAAGGTGAGTCAACCTTGAAAAAGCTACACRTTGTTCAGCCAGAAAGTTACTTATTTCTGATTGGTCTAAAGATCAGGTTCAGTTCAGAGGTCATACTTTTGCCGCAAAGAATCTAATTGCCTTTGTGGTTGACTGAAATCCATGAAATTTAATTCCGTCACTTGCATTGAAATGAACACCATCTTATGTCACGACATAACTACTCGTGTTTTTTATCCATGTCACTAAAATATTGAGCCTTTATGATTGATGGAGGACGACCAATCAGAATGCAGGATTGAAACAGTATAGTTTATTATTAATATTTTGATGTCTATGTAGTTGTAATTTTCAGTGTACATTTATTTTGTTATTATAGCAGTAGTAGACCCTCTCTCTTATTGATATCAATGTACAACTGATAAACATTGCACATTGAACACCAAGAGAGAGCAGATCAGAAGAAGTTGACACACTCATTCCTACATTGCTATATCTCTTTTAGCTTTGTAGATTACAATGTCCGCACATTATTGAATGCTAATATTAGGTCATCTCTAGTTAGTCCACATACTTTGTTTGTTTGTTAATTCAATAACTTAATAAATAGAGATATATAAAGCAAGATACAAATGTTCATTTGATTACCATGCATTTCTATTGTTACGAACAAGTCAATCATATATAGATTCATTAATTGATTAATATTGCTATTTTTATTTCTCCTCTACACAGTCATGTAGAAATACTGTTCCCGTTCCTCGACATTGGTGCTTTAAGAGAAAGTACTTACAGGTAAGTAACCTAGCATGTACGACCACAAGCAAAGAAAAGATAAAACTCAACTACCTTGCACCCTTTTCTAATTGCTTTTTTAAAAATACCGTTTTTGCTGTTTTTGAAGACCACAGACTCATTTGCARCAGGCTTGACCTCATTCATACTTAAGCTATCACAGATACCAAGTCTGTGTGAATTTAAAACATTGTTCAACTTGCACATTCTTTACATTAAAACCAACTTTTGTGAATTATTTTATGCAAGGCTTAGCCTGTGCAGATGAATCTTTAGCAATAGCAGTAATTACCAATTAAGTAAATTGACTATTCATAACCTAAAAATAGTAAAAACGAAACAAATTTACTCAAGAAGGACCTCTCCCATTCAATTGCCTATGCCACTAAACATAACTGCAGAACTATGTCACAATTCTCGTTCATCCACTTTTAAGTCCCATTCTATTTGGTTTCCATCCAAGTAGTGTGGTTAATAATACAAGTGGGATATTAAGAAAGGACATTTCTACCTACAGGGAGATTTCAACTGATCCTTGTAGCTTACAATGTCTGAACAGTTTCCAATTTAAATTTAAACTAACTTTTTGCCCAGTCAGCAGAGCTGCAGCTTCAGATAATACTTAGTGATTAAGAATCTAAGATACTAAGGCTTTTAAATTGTATTAGAGTTCATACCATTACATCTGCTTAAAACTTTGTAAGAAAATGAACAAATTAGTAAGTTCAGT
This sequence comes from Actinia tenebrosa, assembly GCF_009602425.1. The sequence goes on along the minus strand of NW_022259381.1, from coordinate 82,717 downwards.
AGACTGTATACCTACAAAACTTTGCACTAATTTGTACAGTTTTCTTATAATATAACATTTTCACGGACAAATGTTATGCACTCTATGGTTTTATTCACAATTATTCTAACATTTCAGAAATAACAATTTGTTTGAGGTACAGAAATAAATTGTTCAGTTCATACTGTTTACTTGAATTTTTTTTCTTTTTACTCTGCCCATGAATGGTGGTCTGAAAGACTACTTAATATGTTCACCAACAGTTTAAAAATGACATTACGGATTGCCAGCATATTTTGGTCTGAATTCTGTCAATTTTAGTCTCATATATKGTCACAGAGCTCTTAATGCTTGAGTTGGCCCATAAAATTTGACATCATATTAACTGTTATGATAATATTTAACCAGGGTAAACGTGGTATTGTGAAGCCTCCATATGAACTACCTGAGTTTATTAAGGTTAGTCCAATAAACTGTCTTACTATTCAGCTGAGTTGACTGTGTTCCTCTAAAGGAATTATGGGTCAACTTTTTTTGCATTAGCATGTTTTAGGGTTTTTCTAACTAACATGTCTTTTTTTTTTGTTTCCATTTCATTTCAATAATTATATCAATTTTACTTTTTTCTTTATAGAAAACAGGAATAATGGAAATGAGAGAGGCCATGCAAGAAAAGGTTCATAACATTCTTGCTATATTGATTTGTTGTATTTTATTTATCTATATCTTTCCTTTTTTATTATTTTTCTTTAATCATTTTTCACACACGTTCYCCCCACCACCTTCACCCATGCTTGGGTCCGAATGCCTGTGTCAAACATACTGTCATCGGGTTTTACCCAATAAATCTATGAATCTATGTTCTTTAAAATTGTACTTCCAACATCCTATATGTTTTGCACTGTAGGGCAGCAGGGGGGAAGGGGTAGTCAAGTCCATTGACCTCCCTTTTTTATGTTTCAGCTTACTCAGAACATATAGGGTTTGAAGTTATAGTTAAGGTTCTATCTGGTGAATCGGTCATGGTGAGGTGTTAATTCACCAGATTGTTGYTTTTTTAGTTAGTGTGGTTTTTATCAAAAATACCTGTGGTCGAAAACCAAAGATTTCTAAGATAGCCAGTGACTAGATGAAACCCACCAGAACTATGTGACACAATATGTGACACGCCAAAGTATTTATCCTTATTCGATGTCAGAAAAATAATGACTATAAGAATATATGTTAAGTGTATGCTACATCGAGTGTAATAAGCAGATTAAAAAATCTGCCTCAGTTGGGTTCTTGTGGGACTCAAACCACTGACCTCTCGTTTGCTAGAGGAGATCTCAACTGCTCGGCCACTGAGGCTTTACGGGAGAAGGATCTTTACCAAGTGACAAAAAAAAAGCACATATCATAAATTGACTATAAGAATGTTTTTTTTGTTTTTKGTTTTTGAAAATGACTTCAAAAATRGGAATACGTTAAGCAGATTTTTATTAAAATTTTGGGCCTTTTTCCAGGTTTTTTTTATTTAAGAAGTTTTTCTGTTTCCTAGTGAATAATTTGAACTGRTATTCAGGAATTTTTCAAATAAGGTGCTTTTTGCAGGAAGTTTTGGGCATCATAGGACCAGAAAGCAATTCTTAAGCCTAACTAGTAATTACTCTTAAAATTTTAATTATTTTTTAAATTATTTTTTTAGGAAGACCAGAAGGGACTGAAGGCTAAAATGAGAGAAAAGGTACATCAAAGTACATGTAACAATGAACTATCTTGATTGGAATTGATTTTCTGATAAAAGTACACGGGAGTTAAAATTTGGTACTCATGTTTTGATGAATTATGACATTTATAGATTCGACCAAAGATGGGAAAGATTAACATAGACTACAAGAAGATGCATGATGCATTTTTCAAGTGAGTGACTGTCAGTTTTCTTTCAAAATCTACTGTATCAAAAAATTAATTTSATCAATGATGTAGTGTCGTGCGCCGGTCAGCAGCCACATCAGTTTGTGCATATAAAACATTGGGCGCCTTGTTGTTGGAAATAAAGGATTTGAAATAGACGTACGAAATCATGTGATCTTCTTAGATAAATATTACTACAGACAAGTGGTTTTTAAGACACAATACTTAACAGATCAAAAACAGTTTTCCATGTTTGATACTCTGATCAAAACACGTGGGATGTTGAGAGAACACTAGAGGAGCATAGGAAACCACAAAACYGAAAAGAAAGAAAAAAAGCAAAGTATAAGTAAATTCTCCCWATGTGYGTCTTATTCAAACTGACCAGTGAGCGYGCGCAATAGATTAAAATCTGACAGTTGCAATACTTGCGCCTGCTAAAATGATGATAGTGTGTTTTGATACTCTCATCAAACATGGTTTTCGACCAATCATAGCGCGCGAAGTATCCCAATTCTTTTATAAAGTGCTTTCACTAACACTAGTCCACTAGTMTGTACAGAACTATCTTTACTCCAGGYTAGTGAAAATTAGGACTCACCCATTTTCTAAATTCGCTACAAATATTGATTTGCATAATGATTCAGCTGAACATTTAACTGCTATTTTTCCAAGCCAGGAAATCTAAGCTTGTTTGTTTGTTGTTTTCAGGTGGCAAACTAAACCCAAGTTAACCATTCATGGAGACTTATATTATGAGGTAAAAATAGGAAATGTTTTTTGGACAAACCAGAATTTCTATTCAATTCATGTGCACATTTCAAAACCTGTTGTTCATAACATCAAAAAATTATTTGTAGACAAAGGTATTGAAAGAATATTTATTTGAGAAAACGTGTGTGAATAAAACCATGTAATTTGACAATTATTATTCACCTCAGGCAAAATGAATATCAGGAAATATTTACCTCACCGTGGGTCTTCTAGCAGTGAGGTAAATATTCACTGAGCCTGAGGTGAATAATTGTTTTAATATAATTGTTTTAATATAATAGATTTGAATAACAGAAAAAAGATGAAATTCAGAATGAAAAAAAATGTTTTAGTATTACTTCCACTTTGGTATAAACATTGGAAAAACCTCATAATCACTGCTCAAGCAGTGACTATCCTCTCAGAATCACTGGTCGCTTGATCAATCACAGGGCATGAAACTCTATGTTCAAGTCTAAAAATAATTATACTAGGATACTTTGGGTGACTATCAYGACTTACTTCCAAGAAACTGTTATTGTTACACTCATCAATAACATCAGATGAAATGATAGATGAGGCAGTAAGCCSTGTGGGACTAGGTAAATTAYGAGCCTCAGATGAAATGACTTGACTTGTGGGTAAACGAGTTGCTAGTGAAACAACCAATAATCCCTAAACATTTGATTTGTAACATTTATTTTATTTTTTTCATTAAAGGGGAAAGAGTTTGAAACAAAACTGAAAGAAAAGAAGCCRGGTGACTTGTCTGATGATCTCAAGGCAGCTCTAGGAATGCCAACAGGACCAGTATGTTTTTTAATGTTTTGATAAATAATTGTCCTTGTCATCATCATCTTTTTGAACATTGTCGTCCTTGTTGGTACCACCAGCATCATCATCATTGCATCATCATCATAATTATACAGCTATTTCAAAAAACATTGAAGGGGCAAACACCACAACCAAAATGCACAGTGAGAATGCATTAAACACGGATAMTCGAGGCATTTTAAATGTAAATGGTTTCTCAAACGATGTTATTGACAAGAATAATGATCAGAAATACAAGTCATTCTAGCTATTCTTTTATTTTGGAATGACCTATCTCTTATATTAACTTACCGCCTAATGCTTATTATCTATCGCTGTTAGCTTGCCCCTTCAACCTTTTTTGAAATAGCTGCATAAKTAAGTACTATATAAAGTATTAAATAGTACTAACAACAATATGGATCAGAATATTAAATGGAGTATTGGCCATAAAGGTAGGGTATTGCYAGTTGGACCTATTTCCTGTATCTGGTACAACTGATTATCAAATTATCAAATTTTGTCTTTTGAGAAACGATTTAAAATGCCTCAATTATCCATGTTTAAATGCATTCTATCTGTGCATTTTGGTTGTACGATCGCCAATAACCAATTTGGTGTTTGCCCCGTCAATGTTTTTTGAAATRGCTGTATATGATAATGACAATGATGATGGTGGTGGTGGTATTTATCAAAACATGAAATTAGAGTGTGAATTAAAGTATATAACTATTATCTTCTTGTTAATTCCAGGGAAGCCATACTGTACCTCCCCCTTGGCTGATTGCCATGCAAAGATATGGTCCTCCACCATSCTACCCTAATCTAAAAATACCTGGACTGAATGCACCCATCCCGGAAGGAGCATCATTTGGATATCATGCAGGAGGATGGGGAAAACCCCCGGTTGACGAGACTGGCAGACCCCTGTATGGAGATGTGTTTGGTGTWCAATCACTAGACCAACCTGTAGAAGAGGAAGAAGATGGTCTATTACGAAGGCACTGGGGTGAAGTGGAATCAGAGGAAGAATCAGAAGAAGAATCAGAGGTTGGTACCATTTATTTATAGCAGGTTTTATTGATTCTTGATTTAGCAGTGATCATGAATTAACCTTGGTGGAAGGGAGGGAGGGGTTAACAATCAATGAACAAATACCTTGAGATCCWGGAAGCCCAATTCCAATAGGAAGAAGCTTTTCTCTTCAAACCCCCTCCCCCTACAGTAGCGATGTTGAATGGATAAATGCTCATGTGCCACCAATCGTTAGCTGAAACAACATTGATAACAGGGAGGGGGGTTTATAGTTTCTGGTAATAATTTTAGAGCAAAAGCTTACAARCATTTCCATGAAATTGGACATTAAAAGGGGTCTCATTTTTTTATTTGCTGATTGAAGAAATGGGTACATACCAGTACATTTACATAGATATGACCCTATTAAGTAACTTTACATAAATGTTTTGCTTGTCATTATGATAGGAGTCAGAATCAGAAGAAGAAGACACCACAGGATTAATAACACCAGCCGCTACGTAAGTACAGTGTACATCCATTAAACATCCTCTTCCTCCTTAGTGGAACAGTTCCCAAACAATAGACTTTAATATTGTTACCAGGAGAGATCAATGTCCTCGTGACGAACCCAAACCTAGAAGACCAGGTACTATATCTGCTTTTTCATCTCAAAAACAGAAGCAAAAGCCCAATTTGAAATAGCTTGCGGGAACCTAAAGATAGGCAGGTGCACAACGGCAACAACAATAACAGTCAATTCCACAATCACCACCATCAACAAAAACAACAGCTAACACAACCATGCAAACAGCTATAACGACAGCATAACCAACAACAACAACAACTAGTGGTCTACCATCAATGCTGCATTCTGATGTCATCCTTTTTCTTTTTTCCTTTTTTAATGAATTATTATTTATTTATTTATTTATTTACAAAAATACAACAATAATTTACAAATTGTGTTTTTCTTATTGAAAACTACATATTTCTACATAAAAATAGAGAGGGAAAAATAAAAAGTAAAAAATGGAGAAAGATTTTAAAAAAGATAAATAAATAAAACATGTTCATCCTGTGTTCTGATAATCAGTGGCTTAGTGACACCCAGTGGATTGACATCTATTCCTGCTGGTATGGAAACCCCTGACATGATAGAGCTCAGGAAGAAGAAATCTATTGAAGAAGCAATGGAAGCAGGAGCYGAGCAGCCATCACTCTACACCATGATACCAGAGAAGAAGATCAGTGTTGGTGCTGCTATGATGGGATCAGCCCATGTCTATGACATTCCAGGAGTAAGTACATTGAGCGTTCATTTTGAAAGGGTATGCACAGGTTACTTTAATTGTCTTTGAGGCAAACGCATTTGCCATTCTTCTCTGTGTAAATTATACATGTAAACRTTAAAAATGTCAACAAGGATTGAGAACATAGTTAAATGGGATACTTTTCTTGTCTTTGAGGCCAACTAGTTTGCCATTCTTCGATGCATAAATTATGTGTGTAAACATTAAAAAATGTCAACAAGAATTGAGGACGTAGTTAATGGGATACTGGAAAGAAGAAATTATTAAATTTGGACTTTTTTGGGGGGGAGGGGARGGGAGGCATTTGATATTAAGACAGGAAGGTGCTGAATGACTCAATGTTTTCCTATCAAGGTCCAAAGATTCATTTCATTATTGGACGTTTGATTTCCATCTTGCTTTGAAGCTTGCATAATGAAACGAACATTGTAAAATTCAATCCCAGAAATGATTTTTTGAACAAAACTGCACACCAAACAAATAACTTTAAAATGGTAGCTACAAATGTTGAAATAATATTTTAGCTTTGCACAAATCTGTGAAGAACTAAATTAACTTTTAATCTGTGCCCTGAATTCTAATTCACAACATTCGTTTCTTTAATGCAAGCTTTAAAGCAGGATCGAAATCATACTTCGAAAAATGAAATGAATCTTTGAACCYTGATAGGAATGCATGAGCTGGTTTGATTGTAAAACCACTCAAGCATTAAAACAATCACAACAAAACACCTTATAGAAATATCATATCAATCCATATTCCTTATAGAAACTTTACAAGCTAGGGGAAACATTTCCAATCCACTAGACAAACCATGAGTTCAATCAAAAGTTAATTATTATAGCTTGTAGAAAAATATCTSTAAGTCCCTTCTTCTTTACAACCTCACCATCTGAGAATGACAGTTTTCAGGTTTAGGATGTATACTAATGGTGAAAAATGAAATCAAATTCTAGAACATGAAGTAATCAAAACAGGTTCTAAATTTGGTCATCATGGGAATGATATCATTTTAATCTGACCTGTTTTCTTTTCGTGTTTGTAGGCAGCTCCAATGGTCTCCAGAAAGGTATAGTGTGATCAATATACAGTATTATTTTATACACCCATTATGTACACTAGCCCATTTGCAATCTATTAGGCAATTTGCATGATGGTGTCATTCAACTACCACTACCAAAATGCTTCAAAAATTTTCTCTCTTATTCAAATTAATGTATTTCCTCATGAGAATAAAAAAAAAATATTGGTGCTAAATTATTTGAACAAAAGAAAGTGTGCATGGGATTATCGGCGATAGTTATTTAATGGATAATTACTGAGGCACGCAGCATTCGTAGGTATAATGCATTATACCTACGAATGCTGTGTGCCGAAGTAATTATCTAGTATAATTATTGTTCTTATCAAAATCTAATTGTTTTCTTTCTAGCTTGTTTATCATAGAAACAAAGCCAATAATGAATGAAGTAAATATGTCTGATTTTCCTCTATGCATTCGTTGGGATAATGCAGACTGAAAACAATGGATTTTGATAAGATCAGTAATTATACCTCATGATGCCATAATGCAAATGTCCTGTAGAAATTAGTTATCGAGTAAAATTGATGATGTTTTCAAAGGGGTCTGGAGTTGTTATTGCTTTTAAACACTAGATTTTTGTCATTTCTTCAGGCTGGAGGTGCTGCGGCTGATGGAGTTGAAGTTGCACTCGATCCTAGTGAGTTGGAGCTTGATCCTGCAGCCATGCAGGCAAGGTAAGTGGCTCTGCACATTGATAATGACTAGACTATAGCCTTTTCTGTCTTTTATAATTTAATGATTATTATTAATGATCATTTTATCCAGATATGATGAACAAATTAAAGAAAGAGAAAGTCAAATTCGCAAGGAAGATTTGAGTGACATGGTTGCTGAACATGCTGCCAAGCAGAAGGTAAGACTATAACTGTAATATGTGTGTGTCTAGTATGGCATGGTTTCAATCAATCAATCAATCTTATTCAAAAATGTATTGTTCAGGAGCTGGTTAAGCTCTTTTAAAATACAAATGGTTTGATGCCATTGATCTTGCACATGATGATCCCTAGTTTTTGTCTGATGTTCTTTCTCTTTCTCTTTCTCCTGGGGTCTAACAGAAAAGACCTCATGGTTAATTTAGATCACAGGCTCATAATGTTATTTCAAACTTTTTTCTTCCTCATTTTATTTTTTATGTTTTATTATATTTGTTTTTGTTTTACTTCAACAATTTTGTAACAAATTTTGAAATTATGAGCAAATAATCTTGTATTGTATTATTCTCATTCAATACACTGTTCTGCACTTCTGATAACCACTTTATGAGTACTGTATAATTAATAAACCATACTGAAATCCAATAATTATGATAAGATCAATAATTATAAGTACTATAAACCTATTAGCCATTCCAAGGTTGAGGAAAATCTCCGAGGAGTAGCTCTTCAATTACTGAATTCCAACAGACCATTTTCCAATTATTCAAAAACTGCTGTGTTCCTTCATCCTTTATACAGGGTTAGCCTCATTTCAGTTCCCAAATATTCCCAAATACCAACGACAAAGTAAAGAATGCGCAACTACAACAACACAAACACTTTGAAATTCCATCAACCATCACTGGAATACATGAAAATTCAAAGTAATTCCATACAGAATCGAGGCTATTCCTGTAGAACAGAGAATTCGAAACTGGAGTTTTGAAATCAAAAAATAGAATTTTGTGAAGGAAGGAAAACTGGAGAACCCAGAAAACCCTTGAAGCACAGGAGAGAACTAACAAACAAATCTAATCACATATGACGCCAAGACTAGCTGGATTCCAACCCTGGTCACATATTTGGAGAGAGACGAACACTCTCAGGGTTACACCACCTGTGCTTCCCGACCTTTCATTACATATATATTTCATTAACAAGTGTTAAAGTTGTTGGAGGGCCATGGTTTTTATGCATACACTGCATTTATTGTATTTTACAGAAACGAAAAAAAGCCACAGACAGTGGAAAAGCTGCCAAGAAATACAAGGATTTCAAGTTCTAAGGCTTGTGTTTGTRTATATAATAATTGGTGTATGTTCATAATTTGTTTACAATGTACAGATCACTCAGTCCTGCAAATACTTTTTTCTTCGCATTTTCTACCCCATGTAGAACGTAATTCATTCCAAAACATTTTTCAATGAAAAAATCAAAGTGCATAAACACTGATCATTCAAGATAATTTCTCAAAAGAACTAATTAAGTGCAGCTTCTTTAACATTAAACTTAGTAAAATTCAGAGCTGCAGTTTTTATCTAATATAGCATTTTGTGAATTCAAGTCAGTTACCCAAAAAAGCTTTTTTTCTACTTTTCTTTGATCTCTTCATGGCTTTTTGGGTGGCCATATGCATATTATGTATGAGATGTATGAGTCATGCWGTCCATTGAATATCTACCAGAAAAAAGAGTGCAAAAAGCTGTTTACAACATTAAAATTACTTGAAAGAAAAGTCTAGTCTTTGTTTTGGGATGATGCTAACAAGAAAGACGTGGTTCAAATGATGTCTTATCAACTGGCACAATGTTGATATAAGTCATTGGTGATAGGATAACAAGTAAATCATAAGTACACTATAACAAGGCACAGAGATTTTCCCAACACAAGATCATTGTGTTCCTGGTCAAAAGTCTAAATACAAGAGGTTTATCCAGACAAGGAGTGTTAAAGATAGATCAGATATTACCAGAATGAATTCCAGGAAGAATGTCATGAAACCAATGCCAGAACAAATAGATCAGTTATAGGCAGTGAAAAGGAACAGATTACAGGAAGAATGTCAAGACACCAAGGAGTTTGATTACCAGGTACAGCAAGGTATAAATAGATCAATTATAGGCAGTAAAGACTTCAAGGGGTTTGATTACCAGGTACAGCAAGGTATAAATAGATCAATTACAGCCAGTAAAGACACCAAGGAGTTTGATTACCAGGTACAGCAAGGTATAAATARATCAATTACAGCCAGTAAAGACTTCAAGGGGTTTGATTACCAGGTACAGAAAGTAATAGATCAGTTATAACCAGTGAAAGGGAACGAATTCCAGGAAGAATGTCAAGGTGGCAAGGGGTTTGATTACCAGGTACAGCAAAGAATACATAGATCAGTTGTAGCCAGTGAAAGGGAACAAATTCCAGGACACCAAAGGGTTTGATTTTCAGGAAAAAGATACCACGAAAAATRTCATGCCAGTGAAGGTAATTTATTTCAATTTACAGCAAGTTACAGAAATATAACAGGGTTTATGTTGTGACACTAATGAATTTAATTTCCAAACAAAGAAAGTTTGATTTATAATGACAGCGATGATAAATGTCTAGTGAAAACAGCCAGTAAGTGCCCTTTTTAAACATCACTGTACTTGTATGCTTTAAAATAATCATCTTGGTTKCCTGGCTCAAGAAATAAACTCAAATTAAAAAAGTTTAGTGTCTCTTTATTTAATACTACCAAACTYAACTTACACGAAAATACAAAGAGTCTTATATTAGTAGTAAAAAGGGTATCAAACCTTTATACACTGTTGTTACACTTCTATAATGTGCACATAGCAATAATTCTTAATTATAAGAACAGACCTGGACTTTTTACCAAGGATCTCACTACATAATTTACTTAAGGAAAATGTATTTTTACTTTTAAAACGATTACATAATTTCAAAAATCATTGGGAATTACAAGTAAACTTGAATGAAAACTAGGTATTGGTGAAAAAATCTTGTACTTTGCTGCTTCTTTTAGAGACACATATTGCTYGTAAGGAACTGAAAATATAATTATAAAATAACTGTTATGAATGTCGTGTTCTGATTGGTTTGGAGCGTGTGCTTTATGAGAGCACATTGCACGCACGCGCACTTTCTGTTGCGTCATTCCTATCTATTATTGTAATTTGTATTTTATAAAAGAAATAAAAAACTTGCTTGCTGTGCTGTGTGCAGTCATAAAGCACTTGGGGGTTGGCAGAACACTCGAGAAGTATCGAGAACACTTCTCCTAACACTTCTCTCGTGTTCTGCCAACCCCAGCATGCTTTGTGACAGCATGCGCACGTGTTTTCTATTTCTTTATTAGAGTACATCAATACTTGCATAGGGTGACAGACACAAAAATGTCAGGTWAAGCAAAGGCTTTAGAAGCACAACCTTAATTCATATAGCTTGCAATTTTCCAAAATTACACTTACACTTAAAATTATACTTTTTATAATATAAAATCTACAGCAAAAGGTAAATCTTAACATTGAGGACATTTCAAATCGGAGTAATTGTTTTAGTTAAGGCACATAAAATCGTACACACATGTCCTCTGATATAAACACAATAGCAAGCCAAAATKTTTTATAATGCTGTATAAGTATGGTGCAGATTTGCAACATGACAAAATAGGAGCGTAACACTAACATAAAATAGCATAAAACAAGGAAAAGATGGGTCTTTTCCTTGTGCCTCTATTCTAATTGTTTTTATAATGTTGTGATTAGAGTGGTTTTCATAAAGCCATAAAATGTTTTTACCTTATTTAGTACTATTACAGTCTATGATTCATTTGTTTTCTATTGTTAATCTGACTAGTACACTTTGTTTCATGGATTTATGTAAACCATTCTATTTTGTTTTGACATTRCAAGCTTGTATCAGTCTTGAGGTCATGTTTGAATTGCTTATATATGTGAATGAATGAAATTGGAGAGGAAATTGGAGAGTAAATTGGAAGTGCAAACTCGTGATTCATGTTTATAGAAGTGCGTCAAGTGTAGTAAATATGTATAGAAACTTAAGGTTACCATGAGTAAATGAATGACGGAGAAAGTTAGATAACCATTCCACTGACGAAGAACTGCAAAGTAATGATATTTCAATGAGTAGAAGATATTGTTTCATGTGTAAAACAATATGGATTGTATTAAGTAAAATGGGAGATCCAAAAATGGTGGTTGATCAATTTTAACTGTATTTCAATAATCTTTAGCATTATTAGGTTTCTTACTTCAAGAGAATATTATTGATTTTGTTAATTTAATATATAATCCARATTTAACACTTCCAAGCAAATATCTAGGGATTTCCAAAGACTGATCTCATGCAGTTTGCAGTACCCATCATATCAGCTGTTTAATTGATAAATACGTCTATRGTAAAACCATACTCATTCATTTTAGAAAAGGTTTACAACAAGGCTAATATACAGCTAATTTCAAAAACGTTGGTAAGGTTTTGCTGAATGTTGCATTTTGCTTGCCAAGCTTTAAATATGGTACACTTGACTGTATGGAAATAATGTCAACAAGGAAGAAAGTATACTGGAAAAAAGTGCAGACCAGGTTTGGGGAAATCGTTATTTCCTTTCACTGATTGCATTCACGATGTCAATAGTGCATATCAGGTTTGGTATGTAACATAACCTTCCCCATGCTTACTACTGTTTGAAGCCACAAAAATGAAGAAGCACAATATGAAACTAAATTTAGTGCAGGTGATTTGAGTCACTAATATGCTCCCTCTTACCAAAGTCATTCGATCAAGTTTAAATCCTGGGTTCAGCATCATAAATATATGTGTATAGTTGTTCATTGGTTCTCTCTTGTTCTATGAGTGTTCTCACATTCTCCAGTTATTGTCTCTCCTCATAAATCATATTCTAATTCGTTTTTGGGCTTTCACCTAGTTAGAGACTGGCTTAATTGTGATTGTCCCACGSTGTGATATGAAACAGCCAAAGCTTGATAGATGTTTTTTTTTTAGATTTTTAATCTTTTTTCTTAATTCATTAATAAGGTTGTGCTATACTTTACCTCATCAAGCCTGAAGCTAGCATTGCCATGTTTCTCATGCTTCTCAAAGGTATCTAAATAATAAGAGTACAGAAAAATAAATTCATAACACAAACTAATAACAGGCACTTCCAAGATCAGTTTAATCACTAACAAGAAAACCTTTAATTTGTTACTTCAATGACAACTACAGTTGTCATTGAAGTGTGATCTGCAAAGTTCAATATCTTGTTTGCTGTTTCCTAACTTCASTGACTGTCAATCAAAGAATTGAAATTTTAAAAAACAATATGTTAACGGAGATTTTAGACTGAACTAAAGATTTGAATCCTCTAATCTTCTAAAATCTTTAATTCCATCCAAGATCACCCTCAAGATATTATTTTGATTGACAGTCGTTGAAATACTAAGTTGGCRAAACTTAAAATTAAACTCTATGGGTCGCACTTCAGCAATAATGTTAGCAAGCTCAGTACTTAATAATTGGTCTTAAGTTCTACATAACTTACTCGAGAGAACATTAAGGCGAACCATGATCTGGACAAAGTCATCAAAGCTAATATGTCCCTTCTTGTTGGCAAAGCGGGTTGCTATGGCTGTAAGGATCTTGTTACTCAAGGAGAAACCTTAGACAATACCATGAAGAACCATTTAGTAAACTGAACAATGGAAAAGTGGAGAAGCCACTACTTCAAAAGAACTAGAGCTTTGGGGAAAATGTGGTGAGAAATCAAAACCTATATGACAGAAAGGTTGGTGTGGGGTGTGCAGTGTTGTTCCTTTATGAAATATGGAGCCTTGGTATAACTAGTTAACGTAATAATTGTATGAATATATAGCTAAAAACAGGAATGGCTTTCCCAKGTTTTATGGAAGTGTAACTGACAAATTTAAATCACATAAGGGAAATCTCAGAGATTTCCCATTACAAGTTCTAACTGTTGAATGGAACTAGAGGAAGAAGACTTTGATTTGACTCCACAATGCATATAACTTTTCATGCTTACAATGTGGTTGACATACACACCTGCATCAATTGTTGCCGTGCGAAGTTCATAGGCATCCATGGAACCAGAATTATCTGTATCTTTAGCATTGAAGATAGCCTGAAGGAGATCAATAAAGAGTCATTAAAATCATCATCCACATGACTCRGAAGATAATATTTCAAAACTACAGACTCAAAGTAGGTTTAGTTTAGTTGGGTACCTTCCATTTTTTCAGTTGTAGCATTGTTTCTTTGAATTCCTCAAATCCCAGTTTTCCACTCAAGTCTTTCTGTAGATTTTATTAAGGACTAAACTGTAATAACAACTTGTATTTGCCTTTATTGTAATAATAAGTATCATCATCATCATCAACAACGCTATCCTGATTACCAGCATCATCACTAATCAAAAATCATCTTCTGTTTAAACAGTCATCTCATAAACACCCTGTATATAACCTTCGGAGGTAGAGATACATGGGTTAATCCTCAGGACCTCTACATCTGTTCTGTGTAGCTTTAGCTTTAAACACTCGTAATAAGGGGCACTGATAGTCTGACGAGATAAAGGGCACACCTTTTTTGAGTGATTTATATGTGAGCCTCTGGCTCAGGAGACTTAAGCAGCCACCCCCTGCATTATCAAAGTACCTTTACCCTTTTTGAACCACTACAAGTGAACATCTCGGTCATTACTCACCACCAGTAATCCTGAATAGATAAGAATAAATAGTAAATAAACTAAATGTCAAGGATACATCATACATGCCAATGATAGTCCTGGAGCTTTCCAAGCTGAAATCACCATCATCAAGATCTTAAAAACAAAAAATTTAATAAATAAGTACATGGAGATAAGAACTCAAATATATATACTATAGACTCTAAATAAACAAGTTTTTTGCCCTAATTTTGTTTCACTTCATCATCTTCTATTTTGCTAATGTATCTATTATWATTACTATTCTGTTTTCATTGACCTATGTACTCCATGTAATTTAGTTTCATGTGTAAATAGATATATAGACACCCTGGATGAGTTTTTGCTCTTGGGGTTAGAGTACAAATACTATAAGTGTGTAACATAAATACCACTAAATACTGCTAAATTATGCTAATCCTATTGTTTTCTATTGTTTAATTAGCACTATTTACTACTAAATAGTGCAAAAGTGTTGTTTGTGATTAAATATGTCTAAATAAAAATACTTGCATGAAACATCTTACATGAAGGAGATCTGTTTTAAGATATCCAAAATGCCACATTTACTAAATTCTGGGTTGTCGGGTAATAGTGGCAATAACCCTAATTAGCCCTAATGATTACATTAACATTGATTTATATTAAGCAAGCTAGGATTTCGTAACGTAAGTGTAGATTTAATGACATGATATTTTGTACCTCTTTTGAAAGCAGAAGTCAATAGTTGTTGCAGTTCRAAAGCATCAATCTCATCATCCTAAATTAAATGAAAAAAGGCATTACTTAGTGGTTTTTCATATTGCTATAGCAAATATAAAGAGATTCAGGCAATTCAAAGCAAAGGTTCTGAACAACACATTTTTACAAAATAATAAAAATACAAATCAAAAAACTTTACTTACATCTCCAGACAGAGAGTCAAAGAACTCTCTGAACTTGGCATCAAGGCTGGAGTTTTGTTCTTTGGTGATCTGAGGCTGAAAGTGATAATGATATGCAATGTTTGAAATGCCACTTGGACAGGGACGTATATAGGAGCATAATATTGTTATTGGAGGGGGGAGGGGAACTAAACCGAAAATTAGTCTACATTGAAAAAATAGAAAGTGCACCCCTGCTGTATGCATCGTGCTTCTCTAATTTTTGAATATAAGAATTTAGTTTGATAAATGTGAGTATTTTAGAATTATCACAAAAGGTAAATTTCAAAAAAAWTTCTCAAAAAGTGTGGGGGCTATAGCCCCCCTAGCCGCCTTTCTCAYRTCCCTGTTGGATAGAGTCTATAATGGTTGGTTTTATGAAGGTAGCACTTGATGGCCAGTGGCTAATAAACCTGTGGMCCTCATTCTATGATYGAATTGGAATTTAATTTTGAGAGTTAATTTTTGTGGAGGSAAGAAAACCAGAGAACCAGGAAAAATCCCTTGAAGCACAGGAGAGAACCAACAAATTCAAACGCGGGACTTTTACCGCTACTCCACCATGCTTCCCACACACAGTTTGTACATTAATATAGTTTTTTAAATTACCCTTCTGTCCCTTCTTGTGGCAAATTTAGTTTCTTGGTCCACTTCACTAAAAACAAGAATAAATCACAATAAATAATTAGAATTTTCTTTGATATACTGAGTAGCTCCCCTTCACCCACTGGCTTTGACTTAATAAAGTTATAAACGTGCTGTACAAACTGTCAATGATGATTATCACCTGGTTTGATGGGGCTTCTCAGAGTATATCCTTAGTAAGAACTTTCCATCTTCATAAGGCTTGAAGGTTGATGGAATAATGGCATATTCACCAGGAGGGAGCTGGTATCTTCCAACAATCTCACGGCTGTTGATGAAAGATGGTGAGCGTGCAGCTGATGCATGGTACATGAAAAATTCTTTGTCCAACAATCCAGTTGATTTTGGATCATCAATCTGAAATGAAACAGAAGTTAGAATGAACTTGATCTTTAAGATATTTGAAGTGGATATATTTTCTAAGATATCTATACATTTCTATTGTGTAAAAGCCCACTTCTGAGATATGCTTTGCTTGTCATGCACAAAGGTTTCAATGCATACATACCTACATAATGCTCAATAAATTATTCGTTACAAGAGAAAAGAATACYGAAACCTTTGTGTGTGACAAGCAAAACATATCTCGGGAGAGGGCTATTATATGGTGATCTGGGATCGTCCCGACCCCTGACCTCACCACCCCCCTCCAAAGGTAGATCTTTGTTAGCTTTCCATAGGTTGCTATCAATAGACATCATTTCCAATAATAGCTACATTTTTAATGGCTTATAGAATCTTGGAGGTTGTTTTGATCTCTTGTTTTCTGGTTTCATATCTTAGAAATAGTCAAATAAAATAGTTTGGGGACTTATTTTTTGACTTAACATCCACTAGTTGTCCCTCAGTCAACTCCAAAAAGTCACGTGATTGATAGTAAGTAATACCTTGTAGATTGAAAATCCCATTGTCAACATTTGCATTCCTTTGTTTTTTTCCCTACGACGGTCCTTCTGCATAAGAGCCACAATGAAGGT
>NW_022259381.1:30990-65715 GCF_009602425.1 Actinia tenebrosa | reverse complement strand
AATACCTTGTAGATTGAAAATCCCATTGTCAACATTTGCATTCCTTTGTTTTTTTCCCTACGACGGTCCTTCTGCATAAGAGCCACAATGAAGGTACAAAGGTCATCTGCATCATCATCGCTGTCTTCTAACTTGATCCTTAATTGTAACAAAGAGAAAAAAGATTGATACTAATGTAATTACTGCACCAGTAATAAATCTATACCTATACATGCATATATGGAGCTGTTTTCTTGTATGGAAAAGATACAATACAATAAAATATGCCGTGACATTCAAAAGGCTTCCTATTGTTTTGGGATTAATGCAATCATGCTAGGTACAAGTTAGGTGGGATAGAGTACTCTCGTTGGGAGTTAAAGGTCCAAAATATCAGTTAATCTATCATCATTGCCTTATGGTGTGGTGTTTATAATATATACTTTATCACTTTTCTATATTAACCTGTCACATTGTTTCCCACTGGTGCAAAAGCTTTGGTGAGTGAGACAATGCCATATAAATACATTAAATTACCGTTCTTAATACAACATTATAAAATAATTGGGATACTACGCGCGCTATGATTGGTCGAAAACCATGTTTGATGAGAGTATCAAAACACGCTGTTGTCATTTTTAATCTATCTCACGTGCTCATTGGTCAGTTTGAATAAGACTGCAAGTAGGGAGAATTTACTTAGACTTTGCTTTTTTCGATCTTTTCGCGCGTTTGTTATTTTATAAAATAAATCAAAAACAGTTTCTATGTTTGATACTCTGATCAAAACACTTGGGATGTTGGGAGAACACTMAAGAAGCTGGAAACCTGGTTTCCTACGCTCCTCTCGTGTTCTCTCAACATCCCGCGTGTTTTGATCAGAGTATCAAACAYAGAAAACTGTTTTTGATCTGTTAATTAAATTACTTACCGGTACTGTGGATTTTTGTGAAAGGTATCAATGTAGTTACGGCATCCTCCAGCTGAAATACGAGAATTCCAAGCTCCATGCTCTGAACGAGATTCAAAAGCAACTTTGCTTTGTTCTACTGCACTATCAGCGCCCAACATGCAGATTTCAAGGGTTGTGTAGTTACTGATAAAATCATTAAATGACATCCTATACCAAGGAAAAATACACGCATCATAAGATTCCACCATCCAATACTGAGCTATTCTTAAGTTTATCAAGTTATACCCTTTAATATATTAAATCTTACAGACCATGGCTTGACAAAACAGGGCAATCAATCAAACCCTGCATGTTATACCAATTTGAATAACTATTGTTATGTACTGACTATATTCTAGCGACTGACTAGCAGCCCTCATACATGTGAAAACCCTTTTATGTTTCCATGTAAACATAAGGCTAGTCAGTCACTAGTCAGGACAGAACAATATAGTTATTCAAATTGATCGATATATTTCAATTCGGTGTATTCAATGACAAGTATTAGTTAATCCAAGTAATACTGATCTGCATGCTTCTCACCAAAACTCTCCATCATCATCAAAGGTCAAACCCATCTGCCTCTTCTCACTATCTGTCAATAGACTCCATTCAGAAGACCTAGAATTATACAAATTATGCCCACAGTTAAATTATTTGAATCACAAAAATTGTCAGTAGATAATGTTCACTACAGTCAACTCTCATTACAGTGAACAACCTTGGGACCTTCACTTCATGTCCGTAATAGCRAATGTCTGCAATACTGAAAATTATTTAYGGTCATTTCTTTGTCAGTAATTTTGTTRGGGATTTTTCTCCTGTCTGTAATAGCAAGGTGTCTGTAATATCGGGGTGTCCGCAAGACAAGAGTTGACTATTTTGGTGTACACAATAAAAAAGAAAAATGATTGGCATTTATTAAATTTAGAAGATATAAGACAGTCACTCATATTAGAGTTGTATACGCATTAAAACGGAATGCATGAATTTTCTCAATAAAATAGCTAGGCTAAAATCCAACAAGCAAGCAATAGAAAATTTGACATGCCAGCTAGGTAGAGTGTTCCATAGACTGATGATGATGATGACGATGATAAAAACTTTATTTATATAGTGCATAAATGCAATATTATCAAATGGGATTTAAATTACTAAATTTATAAGTCTTAATAAATTAAATAAATTTTAACCTCATAACCATAAATAAGGTAATAAATATCATAATAAAATATATAGATTTTTGATATAGATAGTTAGAAATTAGATTTAGGCTTTACAAATGTAGTACCTTTTCAACACAACTTMATAAAAAAAGATTGAATTGCAAAATGTTGTGCATATCATCAACATATGATTTGGTGAGAGATATTGATACTTACTGGTCTCCCCAYGCTCCTTTCCATTCCCTTTCATTACCCCAGGGATTCCTGATACGGACTAGTTCCACATCAATCTGACCACTCCTAGTTCTGGCTTTCACCTATCAAACAAACAAATTAAATAGAAGCTTAATTATCTGAAACAGAACACTAGCAGTAAACTTTTCCTAGCTGGACAAATTAAAAGTCAATGAGACTACAAGACCAGAAAACGAAACAAATTATGAAAAATAATCTGTACAAACGTAAAGCCCCATTTACACTGSCGATTTTTGCGGCAATTTTTGCTGCGATTTTTGTGGCAATTTTCGGAAAAATGAAATCTTTTGTCTCCTTATCCTTCAAAAGAGACATATTCATCTAGGAAAATCTTGGTATCCTGAAAAAAACTTTACAAGTAAATTCTTTACCATTATAATTTTTTTTTTATTATGGATAAAATCACAGCAAAAATCTGATAAATTTGTATTGAGCTAACAATTAAAGGTTAATTGATTAGACCTACCCTTCTGACTCCAGTCACTGTGTAAGCATGACCCTTTACCAAACCATTGTTGAGTTTTGCTTCAATTTCATTTGATTTTGCCTGTCAATTCAACAGTTTAAAAATGTCATAAACATTTCCTAGCTTTGGCAGACAAAATATATTCATTTTATAAAATTATAATTCATTAAAASCATTTTGAGCAGACAGAACATGTTGAGATGTTAATAATAACAATAATAATAATATTATCATTATCATTATTATTGGTGAAAGTCTGTGACCTGATTTACTCTTGGCCATCTTTAATAAATGTCTATACATATTGGAACTACGTACGTACGTACATACATACATACATACTTTATTTGTCCTCTTTAAGGCTTTTCAGAATAAAGGGCCTAATTAATTACAACTAACAGTTGGCTTCAAGTCTAATCTCACGATAATGTTGTTTGTAAAAAAATAAGGACTGGATCGATCCTAATTTCCTGAAGTTTTAAAACCCCCATTTTTTTCTTTTGTTTTTTGCATAAATTACTTTTTTGTAGTGAGATTTYCAATTATTGTAAATGAAAAAATGTGAAATAAAGTTTCCACTATTAAGTTGGTGTGATATCTAAYGATTTTACAGACTAAATGAAATGTATGTGTAGATTATTATTGTTCAATGAATGTTCACACCTGGATGCAAATAACATCAGAATCAACATGGCTCAGCTAATCTATAATRATCTGCTTCCAGTTTCCTAGCTAATACAAGTTCTGTATGCAATTTTCATACTCACAGCAATAGAGCAACCCATCAATGCTGAGCGCTTCATGGCTTTTTCCATGATTTCAAAAAGATTTGAGGGAGGTTTCYTAAGATCAAATGACTCTGAAAGACCACCAGTGAAATCTTCCAAAGCCTCTCCAGTCTGGCCTCCTTTCAATGCTTCATAGCTTCCATTCAACCTGAATATAATAATTAATTGATCAAATTTAATCCCAAAAAATTATCAATACATTGGCAATAATGCTCACTTCATACTTACAAATAGCATAAGCTTTTGCCAGCAGTGCACTCCAAAATTTATTCAAACTTGATCAAATTTATAATCCCCAAAAATTATCAACACATTGACAATGCTCACTTCATACTTACTTAGCATAAGCTTTTTCCAGCAGTGCACTCCAAAACTCATTCTTTTCACTAGAGTGTACAAATACCAGTTTTCCATTGTAAGTAGGAAGACGGTCATCAATGATCACTTCATACCACACTCCATACTGCCAAATATTGAACTTGAGTGCACCAATGTAATTTCGGTCATTCATGTTGGCAACATAATCCTGGGGCACAACTCTTTTCATGAGCTCATCCTCACAAGTAAGAGCAGAAATAGCGGCAAGAAGCCAACAATCTCCCAGCATTCCTTGTTGAATGTCTAACCTACTTGCTCCACCAACAAACATTTGGGGGTCACTGCTTAATTCCTAAAAATTAGATAAATTTCATATAAATCCTACAAAACRTGTAACACCAAGCTGAAAAGAATAACAAAATGGTAATGGTGAACAATCTGCACCGTAYGGTAAGTGGTCGGTAACTCCGTTTGCCAACCATTTACCCTTATCTTGCCGTTACCTTACCRTTACCTTACCGACCAGTAATAAACKCTAGGAGATTGTTATTTCATTTAAAATTTKACCGTAATTCATTGTTAGTCTTGTTGTCTACCTATATCTATCTTCTTCCTTTAAGATAGATAATAAGAACAATAATGCAAAATTAATTTGCATATTACAGCAAGGACACCTCAACCGTGAACATGGTTTTTTGTCACTTYGTTAATGCATACTGTAAAGCACCCGTGAACCAATCTATTAGAATAATAATAATAGTAATCTTTATTTGCACTCTTAATATACCTTACAATACAAAATAGATGACAAATTTATAAGTTTCAACTAATAAAGAAGGTAAAATATAGATAGTGAGAAAAAATAATATTATGAGGTGCTGGGGAGCTGAAAAAAAGATCTATTTTTATCACTCAGCGTATTTGAACTCAATGCTCAGTCATTTTGAAAGGTTTGAAAAAGTACATAGTTAATAATCTGAAAAAACCTGAAGTTTTCATGGTTCAAGTGTTAGTACATGTTCTCACTGTAYGTAATTTAGATGTATTTGAAACTGCAAATTGAAAACTTATTGGGAACATGAGAAACATGAATGCCATCAATATTGATATTTTATTGGCAAGATTCAATTAAGACTTATCAAATGTTTATTTGTTTTATTACATATGGTTTTTAGACACAGTTAATTGAGCAATATTTCTTGTTAAATACGTACTGAATAAATTCTTAAATAAAAAATGGATAAACTATCACTTCCTTGAGTGATGGCAAATTAACGAGGACCTAGCTCAGAGTCATAACTTAAAGAATATATACTGTAAGGAGTTATAATAACAATAATCTTATTTTAGTTGTCAGCAGGGAGTGCATGCCAATCAACAAAATCTTTCAAAATCATTCTATKGTATTTTACTACAAAAGCCAAACAATAAATCTTGGCATGCTTCAATGGTCTTTCTYGTAAAAGATCTAATATTTTTTTTAAGTACGCACATAATATTTTTTTAAGCATTGATTTTTTCTTGTCTCCTGAATGTCCCACGAGTAATACAATATTGATAAGTAAGGGTGGATGTTAAAAGCCCTCAGGTTGGTTTTCTAGACTCTYATATGCTAATGAGATACTATAATGATATATTTGAACAATGCAAAAAATACGGCCACTCCTCAAGAATATTCGAGATGGTTTGGTCGAGAGGGTCGTACAAATCAAGACATCTTGTGGAACTTTAGTTCTAGACGGAATTTACTCAACTAGTAAGAAATAACTCGGTGTGAATGACTATCAGAAGTCAGGTCCGTCAAAACAAAAAWTGTGTCCTACTAGACTATACTAGATGCTTGGAACAGCGCTAGCAACATTGTGACCCCCACTATGGGGCGAGAATGATACACGATCTCGTACACATAAGAGTGGTTCATGAGACATAAAGATAAATTCTATAAATATAAGCAAACAGAATGTCATGTTCGGCATATATTATAGTCGTATCTTTTTGGAATGTTAATTATTCTCGACACTTTTATATTTGAACAATCGATTTATGATTAACAGCTTTCGAGAAAAGTCTATGCTTTCTTTTTGGGAAGAAATAACAGTGCAATCCGTATAATGTTTCAAGGCATATACAAGTATATAATAATTCCCTCAAACCATGCTAATGTTAACCCAAACTTAGCTTTCTTATGAATTCTAGTTGAATGCGATAACGTTTAATACCATTATAACGGTGCTAAAACAATATCCTGTATTCAAGGAGTTTACAAGATGTCAAAAACTAACAACTTAAAACACCTAAGAACGCAAGTAACGAAAGGTGTTTAAGAAAAATCTGGACTTAAGTTGCTTAAAATCATTTTATGTATACGTGTTAGAATACATAGTCCACTTATCTATTCCTAAATTACCATAACATGGCTTCTTTATAATAAAAGACGAGTCTATTTATGCATGCGATAAATTTAGCTAAAGATTTAATTTTATTTCAGATGTACAATATTGTAACTACAAAATTCGTCCAGTAATTGAAATTATTTATATCCGTGTCTAGCAGTGTCTTTGCTCGTCTATGTACTTATCATGTTACTCACCGAAGGRCGCTTCCATTCGAATGGACGTGGAGGTCTTCTGGAGAAGAACAGGCTCTTATCGATGCAGGGGAATTCAGGATCCTCGTAAGGACGCCCTGTACTTCGAACGTGGCGTCTTACTTCGTCCATATTCATGATGAAGCACTAAMTTCTGCAAACTAAGAGGAATGTATGAGCTCGCCTTAGAGAAAAGATCAACACGCCACCATTRTCATGTCAAGGGAGCAAGCCAAGATCACGTACAGTCAAAATGACTTGCTCTTCGAACAACAACACGTTTTGCAAAGATCGATTACTCTTGAAGATCTATCACAAAACTTTAGATTTTACCTGAGATGAAACAAGAAAAGGAAAAACAGCTTCTACAAGGAACACAGTAGCTACAGAMACACACTCCGCAACTTGGTCGACTCGGTATCGAGTACAACACAACGCCCTTTTGCAGTGAGCATGCTCATCTAATGTAACGCTCTCGACCGTAACAGGCACGTCACATCACGCGTGATTAACACCTCGTGTAAGGGTTGTTTCCTATGGCCTTTCTAATCAATTAGGCTTTGAGCTTTCTAGTTTATATAACTTTCCATTTTTTTAGTGCAATTGGAGTGAAATCTTTTCTCTCCTAATAATCACCTCCTTCTATAATAATCACATCCTTCTGCTTTTAATTATAATATCAGTGGCTTCAAGAAAGTTCYGGTAAGCACTCCAGACATTTGTGCATAGTCATGGAGTGGAATGGTTTGGGAACTTCATAGAACAAAGCTATGTTTTGAGTTTGAGGTTGAACTGTACCATCAAGTGATACTGACCGTGCACAATGAACCAAAGCAAGTATCGCTGAAAATACTTATTTCTTCATCATTTTGATGTATGAACATTTTGAAAGTGAAAGCCAAAAACCATGGGAATAATTATTTCCGCGCAGATACAGTTAATAGATGATAAATAAGAAAGTAACAAATAAACAATTAATATTAATCACATAGGATTAATCAACAAATAATAACGATTTTTTTGGGGGAAAAAACTTCTATATTCCGTAATACTATGTGAACAAATGGAGCAACTTTTCTGTGCACGGTCGACGTCATATAACTGAATGGAATGATAAAGTCGAACAAAAACCTAGAACAATAGGTTTCCGAASCATTCCGMTCCATGAACTATTATTCATGTTGTTTACTATGTGGTCCATGGTGGAATGTAGCCTCCGTTCAGCCTTCATAATTTCTCTCTAAATAACCGACGGCTATAGACTCCTTGCACTAAAGGAAATATTCTGGGAGACAAAACAATGGATTTTGGATATTGTTTTGTCCCAAATAACTATTCCTCTAGGAATTTAATGCGAGGGGTCTATTCCGAGAGAAATTATACCGGCTGAACGCAGGCTAGTGGAATGACATCTCGGCCATAATCAACGATAGTTAAGTTGAGGCTGAATCAGTGCATTGTACAAATTCACTTACATTTTCTGCCGGAGATACTCGCGTGCAGCATGCACGAAGCATATACCCAACGCTTTCAGAACCTTAGGAATAATGACTTCAGTGATATGACCTTCCCACCTCAATTTTTCATCAACCATCACTCCTAAAAGCTTAGATTGACATGCGCGATTTATAGACCGTATTTCCAAGCAGAATCTTAGCCGGATCCTGAACCAGGAGAGAGAGGGGAGGGAGTACACTCATTAAAGAGAGAGAGGGGAGGGGAATACACTCATTAAAGAGAGAGAAGGGAGGGGAATACATTTCTTTTGCCAGAGACCGTGGCCCCGTGTTATGATATGCTTGATTTAGTTTTTTAAGAGACCAAATTTACATCATTTTTCCCTTTGGAAATATTTGCTTTCAAATTCGACGGCAATTTTTTCACATTTTCCTTACATTCCATCGCTTTTACATAAAATGGTCTCCCTGTGTCTAAATCTTAAATTTCCCAAGCTGCATTGCAGGCTAACAGGGGTGAGGAAGAAAACATGGCGAACGGTCTTCGACTAAATAACATTGAGCTTTTAGAGCAGGTGAGCTAACATCTGTATTCTTTACAATGGAACAAAATTCCCTAAAACGAATTTCGAGATATTGAAAATTCGCTTTCAGTCGAAGTGTTTGCCAATACTCAACCAGCTTGGTGGAATATTGGAACAAAAGTAATGGGATGCTTTAGTAAGTTTATTTTGTTTACGAGGCAGGGTTTTTTCCTTTTCTTCAAACAGGTCGCAGTTCTTGGATTCTTGGATGGCGGAGAGCAGGGAAAACGTTTGTACMATGCATACGTAGCTGGGCGCGTTGGATACGAGTTATACAAGAGAGTATCAGTCASTAAAGCAGACGTACTTAGAGTAAGAAATTGTAAATTTAGATGTTCAAAATACTTTGCCTGAATATTGAGTTTGGTATTTCTTTGTTTAAATCTGAGGCTTTATTCCTCCTTTTCCTTTATCCTGTTATTTTAAAATAATGATACATTTTAGAGAAAATCATTTTTGATTTCAAAATGTCTATCATTTTTCTATGGAAAGCATGTATTTTTTAGCATTCATGACAATTGCCTAGCTCATCTACTGATTGTCATAATTTTCTTTTACAGTATCAAACTATTTTGAGGGTCAGTGAATATTGCAATAAGAACCCCAATGCAACTGATGCACAGAAAAAAGCCATGCTACAGAAGGAAATAACAAGTTTTGCCGAACAAGTAGCATTACTTTAAATACAGCTTTTCATCGTTCATTAATGCAACTCATGGGAAATGAACAGTCATTTATTATTTTAAACTCATTCATAAAATTGCCCAGAATTAATATTCTAATAAAAACTTTTTGACTGTAAAGCATAACTTTACAATGCAATTATCCTAGTTCCAGGTGTGGAACTCGGCTGAGGTGGCCTTGATGTATATAAGCACATGTCTCTGTATTTTTGTTGAAGAATCATGAACTTATCCAGCTGATCTGAGAAAAAACATTAGCCAATCAGAATCAAGAAAATTTCCAAAACTGAGGTGTCACTTTTCCTCTTTTAATACAGGAATTTCCAGGTAACCAAGTTAAAAAATAAATTGGTAACATGGTTGATGGCAGAATTTTTTTAACTTTCACTAGGTTACAGTGAAAACAGTGATGTCATTTCTATGTCACTATTTCAGATCAGCTTGATATACCACACATGTTAGACTTTCTAGCCTGTTATTTTATTATTACAGTATATATGCTCAAACCGTGGAGACTTGCTCACTCTATTAAACTGTTGCTATGTATTTCATGTCATAAGTAAATTGTTATCACTGTCAGAGTTGTAAAGATTCATTACTTTCCGTTCAGTTCAGGCTGCAAGGTAATAATCTTTTGAAACTCCATAGCAACCTTAACTGAATGGTTTGAGAGGTARAATTACAGTCAAAGGAAATGTAGTATGCCTCCCAAGACTGCATTTAGAATATGTAGCTCTCATTGTTATTTTAAAGCAAAAGTTAAAAACAATAAATAATTCCCTAAGAAAGACTCATTGTTTTAATTTTCATAAATAGGATTTTTATWATGAAGTTCAAGGAAGTAGAGTGCAAACAATTAATCCATGAAACACTAATTACTAAATAGTACAACATAGTGCTAATTAAACAATAGGAAACAATGAAATTTGCCTGAAATTGTGCTATTTAGTATTACTAAAGTTTCACGGTTTTATTGTTTGCACTCTAACTGTATTTCTTGTAATCTAGAAAGGATTCATACATGGCTTTTTTTATGATACCCTCATRAATGAAGTATAGAAAGCATACAACATCTCCCTCACCTAAAAATTCTTCCTCATTTAATTCCTTTATTTGTGCATAGCACACCAACTAGGTGACTTGAACCTCTGGGCAAGACTTTATTGTAGAACCCTTCCTACCCATTGGAAATTCTAGTCTCCTTTATTAGCTTATCAAAYTCAAGTTTTCTTTTGGTGTTTGAAATTTATATCAGGAATTCCATCTTCTGGAGTCTTCTTCTTTGTTAACAGGTTTATACCACTCGGGGAGTTCACTATTGGGATTTAGCCTGTAACTAAAACCAAAAACATGTATTATGCCTATATATAGATGAGGAATGTTTGTGAACAGCCATTAGGTGAATTAATAGATTCCCTGCAAGCAGATTCTCTCCTCTTTCTCTCCCTTCTTTTAAGGGAGGAGGGTGACTCTGTCAATGAAGAGCATCTCTTTTGATATGGCCACCATCCACCATCTTGGACGAACAAAACAAGCCTTAACGTCTTAATAACTCCAATGACTTATGACTGCCCCAAAAAWAGCAATTCAAAAGTTATCGGATATACCATATACACTTTATGTAGAGAAATATGTCAAGGAGTAAAACCTAATATTCCTAAAATCCTTTTTTATTTCTATTATTTGCCAGTAGGACTGCATGCTGCCCTCAAAACTAAATAAGTTATGTTTTTGCTTCACTCAAAAAATGAGTTATACTCATTCTGAGTGTTGTCCAGTGTTGACTTCTATTGGTATTAAATTGTATAAGCACATAATTATTGCAATATTRATGAATAGTTGAGGTTTGACAGTTKAGTTAAATATAAAAGGAACTGAATAAAAATATTAGTAGGTGGYAGTATCGATTTACCATTAGTGTAAACAGAAGTAGATAAGACTTAGTTACTTACTTGACAAAGAGTTCTTCATTACAAACATGGTTTGTTGTGACATAAACTAGACTTCTCATTAATGCTGGGGTTTTATAAACAAATCCTGGTTCTTTGTAATACCTGAAAATAATATTTTGAAGTTAACACAGGCAGAGCAGATTTGCAAGATTAAAAAAAAAACACTTTCAATAGGCCATTTGCAGGACAAYCATGTGACTGTTATACTTTTGGACTTCCTTTTTTCAAGACTAGATTAACATTCCTGCCCATTAATAAATGGAAGATTCTACAAGAAAGATTCTATAGGTTGTTGTTACCTCCAAGCATCCTGATTGGATAGGCAGTATAACCTTACCTAAATGATTGGTTCTGTCAACAAAAACTGCCAATAATCCATGTATAATGACTATGCACTTTACAATGGTTTATACAATAATGCTTTAGATGTGTATAGTGTGATTACTGCGCACAGACAGAAGTTATTTTGCTAGGCATGCATAATGAGCAGTAAAAAAATGTAACAGCTGGTTAATTTCCATAATTGTTTTATATCATAGGATGATGTAACTTACTTATTTGGTACAAGATAAAGAAGTTCTCTTGGTAGATCAAGAAAGTCATATGAGAATGGCATTACATTGGGCTTCTTTTCTGCAATGAAAAACATTTTGTTGCGTTAGTCTCCCATCTTCCAGTCCCCTGGGGATCCCCTGAGACATCCCTTAGCGAAAAAACACCTATKCTCTTTTCTAATTTGTACTTCATAATACAAAACCAAACCACTATAAACCAGACCCTATAGATATCTGTGTAGGGCTAACAAAAAAGGCCTACGGCTTTTCTAATTTGTATTCAGTGATACAATGCCAGGCCAACCCTGTCTACTTTATGTACACAACACATGCACACCTTCTTCATTTCTAGCCCAGACTTTGGCTTTTTCAAATCTATGAACTAATCTTCTCTAAATGCTAACACTGAGCAAAGAAGAACTTAAGTTTAACTGGAGTGACAAGAAGCAACAACTACCTGAAGGTGGGTGGTTCATCATATGGCCAATGGCAAGTGGATTAGGCAAGACTACACCTCCAGGTGTCTGTCAGTAAAAAAGAACACTTCTAAATTATTACAGAATTCAACATAGTGTGGCAAAGCTCAGAAAAACAAGTCATAATCCTGCCCATGAACATCAACATATTCAACTGCATTTCTAAAGGCACCCCTAGCCTACCCAGCATCTGAACATAACTGTGGTTAAGTCCGTCTTCTTATAATAACCACAGTTAAAGTTGGTCTGCATGCAGGCTAATAGGCACCTGTATAACTCGAAAAAAATCTTGAATCTTTTCTTAGCATTTAAATAGCTGAATTCTAAAAATACGGAATTTTTATTTTTGTACTTTATATTTATTTCATTTGCTTGGTTTATCCTTTGTGATTTTAAGAAGTGTGGCTCAAGAAGGCTCCTTGTTGCTCCCATTTACTCTTGATTTAAACCATCACTAGACATCAATTTGAATGTTAAATTGAGACATGAATGTTAATGTTTGTCGGCATGACAATGCCATTTTTGCATAATTCTTCTGTAGTACATGCTTACTGACGCTTGGAAAGCACCTTTTAATCAAACCAATATGCGGTTATTCAGCAAAAGGCTCTTATAAGGGAATGTATGTGAACGAAACAGGAAGTTTGCCAACAGAGCTTTAGCCCTAAAGAAGTCATAACATATACATCTGGCAATACACTTATTTGATTGACAGTAGTCAATTGCTTGATTTCCATGTCACAACTGTTGTCTCAATGAGCATGTAGCAATAAAAAAGGTGGTAATGGTTTCAAACAAAAWTTTTTTTACACTTCTTACTGTTATCTCTCCATTGTATCCATTGGGATCTATTATGCATCCATCATAACGTGACACAAGGTATGTAATCTTCTGATTCATTCCTGGATACTGAGGCATTTTTCGGACATATGGTGGAAGGTACTATTCAAAAATTAYAAAACAATTTTTAGGAACAAAAGGAAAAATCAGAACCTAAGGACCAAAACTGTGTGCTTATATTTGTCAAAAATGTAAATGCATTTCATGAAGCATGTATATTTTCATATAATACATGCCTATTTTCAATACCTACATAGACCATGGCAACACCTTCATAGACTATGGCAACACCTTCATAGTGATAGACCATGGCAAGACCTTTCTTTATAGACCATGGCAAGACCTTTATAGACCATGACAAGACCTTCATATACCACAGCAACAACTTCATAGACTATGACAAGATCTTCATGGACCATGGCAAGACCTTTACAGACAATGGCAACACCTTCCTTTTATAGACCATGACATCATCTTCATAAGACTATGGCAACACCTTCAAAGTGATAGACCATGGCACCATAGATTATAGACCATAGACCATAGATTATAGCAAGGTCTTCATGGACCATGGGAAGACCTTTATAGGCAACACCATTATAGTCCATGACGGCAACACCTTTACAGACCAAGGTTAAACCTTCATACATCATAGCAGAACCTTCATAGACCATGGTAACACCTTAAAGCCAATGGCAACACCTTGATATACCATGGCAACACCTTCATAGACCATGGCAACACCTTCATATACAATGGCAACACCTTCATATACAGTGGCAACACCTTCATGTACAATGGCAAAACCTTCATATACACCATGGCAACATCTTCATAGACCATGGCAACACCTTTATAGACCATGGCAGCACCTTTATAGACCATGACAACACCTTCATAGACCATGGCAACACCTCCATGGACCATGGTAACACCTTTATAGACCATGGCAACACCTTCATAGACCATGGCAACACCTTCATATACACCATGGCAACACCTTCATAGACCATTGCAACACCTTCATAGATCATGGCAACACCTTAATAGACCATTGCAACACCTTCATAGATCATGGCAACACCTTCATGGACCATGGCAACATCTTCATGGACCATGGCAACACCTTCATAGACCATGGCAACACCTTCATAGATCATGTAAACACCTTCACATACAATGGCAACATCTTAATAGACCATAGTAACACCTTTAAAGACCATGGCAGCACCTTCATAGATCATGTAAACACCTTCATATACACCATGGAAACACCTTCATAGACCATTGCAACACCTTCATGGACCATGGCAACACCTTCATAGTCCATGGCAACACCTTTATATACACCATGGCAACACTTTCATATACACCATGGCAACACCTTCATAGACCATGGCAACACCTTCATATACAATGGCAACATCTTAATAGACCATGGTAACACCTTTAAASACCATGGCAGCACCTTCATAGATCATGTAAACACCTTCATATACACCATGGCAACACCTCCATGGACCATGGTAACACCTTTATAGACCATGGCAACACCTTCATAGTCCATGGCAACACCTTCATATACACCATGGCAACACCTTCATATACACCATGGAAACACCTTCATAGACCATTGCAACACCTTCATGGACCATGGCAACACNACCTTCATAGACCATGGCAACACCTTCATAGACCATGGCAACACCTTCATATACACCATGGCAACACCTTCATAGACCATGGCAACACCTTCATATACAATGGCAACATCTTAACAGACCATGGTAACACCTTTAAAGACCATGGCAGCACCTTCATAGATCATGTAAACACCTCATATACCATGGCAACAAAATCATAGACCATGGTAACACCTTTAGATACCATTTAAACACTTTCATAGACCATTAACCCAATCCCTTTCATGAAAGCATATATACATCAATGAATTTTCATGCAAGCTTTCCCAGACATGTATTATATCTATGTAWATATGAAACTATAATACTCACCACAAGTCCAGGATGAAACATAACRACAGTTCCAGGAACAACTGACCCAGACATGAATACACCTAAGGTACATGATAAGCATAAGTCATTTGAGTACCACATCAAAAATKCATTACCTCTTATTTCATTGATTATTGTATTGAAGTACAACAATACAAATTTTCCTAGCTAGGCATTTAATGTACCTTTGCCAGCATCAGGATGGTCAATTAAAGAATCCTTGACTGATAAAGAAAAGTCTGAATGAGCAGYTAGTTGTTGCTGTCCTTCTTGTAGCTCTGATATGTTATTGTGCCATCGTCTGAGGATATCTTTTAACTGGTAAGCAAATAGGAATTCTCCAATCAAATATATACATATATGTTTTGAAACTTCATTTTTAAAAGAACATAACTGCAGTGGCGATCCAGGAAGGGGGTRATGGGAAGATTTAGAAGAGGGGTGACTATTACAAAGGTTTTACCAAGAATGCAAGGAAAAGGTGGTAGCTTACTAAGGAWAATACTGAGAAATATGAGTAAAAAATGGATGGGAGGATTATTCATCACCCCTTTTACCACCCCTGGGTTTTCCCCTGCAACTGTGTTTTTTTTATTTTCAATTATTTCAAAGAGAAAAATGAATCCATTTCCATTTTTTAGTTCTTTTCTGTTCCCAGTGCATCAAATGCCCTTTCTATAGCATTAAATTTACATGCCATCAGCATTAAATCCAGTGTCCGCATTTAGGAAAGCTWATATAGTTCATAGTCTAATTAGAAACTTACTTCGGCTTGTTTGAAGAAGCAGCATTACCATAACTACTAAGTATAATTATTTGAGCAGACCATGATACCGTTCACACCAAAAGTACAACCATAAGTATACTTAAGACGTATTTAACATCGCTAGTGTCAACCCACCAAATCTTACTTCATTCTTATAACATTTATAAGCTTATAATGTTGAGTCCAAGAGTCGGCACACCCCAGGGGAATTTGACATTTTGGAATCGAAATTTTTTAATTCTCCACCCCTGGACAGCTAATGAAAGTCAAATTTCATTTAAGAGTACATATGTTTATTGTATTTTTTAGGGCATTGAATAATGTCAATTTCCCGAGGGTGGCCCCCCAACCCCCCCCCTCCTTGGCGCTTTTGACGTTGATAGGTGCAAAATATACCTGTTGAGATATACACTCATGCACGTCCTTTAACTGCTTGTTAAAAGGTGGAGGGTCTGGTGGTCTCATTTTAATATTTTTTCCTCCACAGTTTCTGTAATAGTAGGTCATGCAATACAGGTCCCATATGTCGACCTTCTCTTGAAATGATTTCTTGTTGAGCTGATTGACATAGCGAGAGGCAGCAAGGCTGGCTCCCATTTGTACTTTAGATTCTATGAGGATCGCTAAGAAATCAATGGAAAACCAATATTCACCAACTGGCAAAAATAGACAAAACTAATACACATAGCATAGATAATATTTTAGAGCATTAACTATTAAAACACGGTGGATTATAAAATAATTCYCCATCAAATCTGCCGCCATCTTTCTACTGGGGACCAGCCTCTAGCGACTGACCTAAACCACAGGCAATCCGATATTCTCACATTAGCACCCGCCTGCCTCGTTAAAAATAAATAAAAAATAAATGAATAAAAATAAATTAAGAAACTAGAACTAAAAACTAACTTATGAATATCTCTCTACTTCATCATATATACACCGAACGCATAATTTATTACTACTATACTATGTCTATTCCTTTGCGTACATATTTACGGTGTTCAACTTATCTATAGAGAAAAAATATCGCTCTGGGATCCTCACGATTACCCWACATTTCATATTCTGGCTGCGTTACCACCGTGGTTGGTACTTGTAGTGTAGTGGTTAACACATCGGACTAGAATACCGAARATGTGGGTTCGAATCCTGCCAAGGGTATTTGATATTTTTCTCTTATTCTCTCTACTTCATTATATATACGYCGAACGCATAATTTATTAC
Organism: Actinia tenebrosa; assembly: GCF_009602425.1. The sequence goes on along the minus strand of NW_022259381.1, from coordinate 48,650 downwards.
TACTATACTATAACTTATGAATAACCTAAAGGATAAATAGCTTTGTTTAGGCTATAGGAACATAATCAATAAATCTTTTTTTGTTGTTGAAGAAAAAACTCGTCCGTCCCAGTGGAGGTTTCAGTTTTCGCATGATTTTTTATTTGGATAAAATTTAACGTTTTGGTTTTTAGTTGGTTACTCGGGAAACAGTGTAAATGGATGGGAATGTCCGACACTAATTTTGGATGGGGGAAACAGTGTCATGATCATAATATCGAAAACATAATGTAAGCCAAGGGGATTCTGATTGGATGACTTTCTGTGATTGTCATCTGATTTGCTAAGTGCTTCACTGCATATTTATCATTCAACTGTTAAAATCGTACAAATGTTACTTTGATTGGAGTTATTTTGGAGTCTTTTTCATAACATCTTGTTAAAATTCGAATTCTAGTCCAAATATTTTTCGGCTATTGTTGAACACCTTTCCATTGACCACCCAAGAAATTTTTTTGTTCTAGTTTAGGAAGAACATTTTGGTTATTATACTGCATGTGTACCTTAGAATGAAAATTGGATTCAAACCAAAAGTAGTCTTTAAAATTTGGGTTTAGTCGGTTTGTTTTCCACACTCAACTATATCAAATATCTCTATATATGCTATRTTTACCGCCATTCTTTTGAATGATTGGTGGGAGTTCGGACGTTTTAGAGTGAGAGTATTGATGCAGCTCTCAGTGGTATCCAGGCAACTGTTGCATCATAATGGACATCATAATGTATTTAAAAGCAGTGGAACTGAAAGCAGTGCCCTAATCGGCCCTACCGCGTGTAATGTCGTCTTCCGCTTTCGTAATTTGGGAAATAAAAGAGAGATATGTCATAAATCTATTGATAATGAGTTAGTAGTCGATATCCTCTCTAGTCGAATCTGGCATTTTTGTCTTTTTAAAGACAAAGATTCGGATAATGTTGCATCTTTAGAGGCTGATTGTAATTAAGTATCGGATGACAACCCTCGTCGATTAGATTTTTTATTTCTTGTAATATTTTTCAAGAATAAACTGAAACAAAACGAAAACTGAATTTCAAATCAGTAATTCGGAAATTTAATATATATAGTCGGGACTTATGTCACAAAACAGATTGGGACCAGCAAAATCTCGTACTGGTGTCGGAGTTAGTATTTTTTAGTATTTTTTTCATTGACAGAACTAGAAAAGGCTGATTCTTTTCACACTTCAAAAATAAAAGAAAAAATTTTCCTTGTATTTTCAAAACACTGTCAAACTCAGTGGATGATATTTTCCCAAGAAGGAGTCCAAATTTTAATCGGAGAATATTTTTTAGAGTTCAGAAAGTCAAACGCCAAGACTTAGATAGATATATGATTAATTCAAAAAATTATCAAATAGATTTTCGGTGATTTTTTTGCTTGTTTTCCTTTTCAATATTTTTATAAATGTTCGTATTTTCGGCACAACAAAGGTTAAAAATAGTCGCACGATTAAGGAGATGAAGTTATTTTACTTCCGGTTACRATAATATATTATTTTTACTCATATTCCGGGTACCTAGATTTGGCGAAATATTCAAGCAAGCAGGCCTAGGCTACAGCTATAATCCYCCCGAAACTTCAGATCTCAAATCTGAAGCCATTGTGTCTAGTTTCGCCTGATTCGAGAATGCGTCAGTACCTCTAGACTTTAAGACAAGACCAACTTAAAGATAGAATGAGTACAATAGAAGGGATTATTTGGATGGTAGAGGTAAGCGGAGGTGGTTTGGGGAAATTCTATAAGGACACCGGGAAACTGGTGACCAGTTGAAAACAGGTGGGAGGATAAGAGTGCGCATGTGTAGTCTTATGGAACAAATAAAGAATTACCATGTCACAAGATAGAAGTCTGAATGATTTTGTGTTAGGGAACAGCTGATTGTACACGGGCCATTTTCGATTCTGAGGATATTAACCGAGCCATCTTTTGGGGTAAAAATATAATGTATGACGAAGACCATGATGTGGATGATCTAGACCGACTTCTGGTGTGCCCTTACGACGAGAATCACCGTGTGGCCGCGACTCGAATGAATCACCATTTAATCAAGTGTAGAAAGAACTATTTGGTGAATGAGAGTGAAAAGATCAAATGCCCTTTCAATGCTGAACACGAATCTTTTGCCCAAGAAGTTGAATTTCACAAAATGGTTTGCCCCGATAARTCTGAGTTTGGGAGCGAAGATGTCAAAGACAGCGAAGAGAAGAGACCTTTAGACAAAAGCGAAAGCGTTGACGTCGATGAAGCCGAAGAAGCGAAACCCCACATGAACGGCAAGTCGGATCCTCGAACGGATAAGACCGGATGTATAAACGGGTTAAAAGTAGGCGGTTTGAAAAACTACAATACAGTTTCGAATGACGAGGAAACCACCGTCATGGCACTTGAGAACGGCGAAACGGCCGAGAACGGCGAAAAGGAAGAAACGCACGAAAATGGCGCGAATGGCGAAGAAAAGTGTGACTTCGAAGATCGCTCGGTGAATGCGGTTTCACACATGGCCGGAATAGAGCCACAAGATGACAATATAGCAATAGAAAAGCAATTATCACAATCAAATAGTAACATCCCTTCTTCGGAAAATGGTATTCCCAATGAAAACAACACTAACGACTGCATCCAAGAGCACTTTGACTACAAGAAATATGCGCCCTCCAAAGAAGAGAAAGAAGAATTCCTCAAAGTTATTAAACAACGCAAGGATGAGCAAAACAATCTGGAAGACAAGGACGAATCACTCAGCCAAACCTACGTGAACCAAAACTGGCAACACAACTATTCTTATATTACACCACCATACCAAACCAACCAACCATACCATAATCAAGGCATGTACAATAACGCCTATATAGCATTCCCTAATGGATACCATCAAGTAGTAGGTAACATGAATGGCCAGTCACCATACCCAACACATTATACATTTCAACCACCCAATGGGCCTGTACCCCAGTATATGCCACAACCAATGCCAGGAGTTGGATACGAGTACAACATGTACTCACCACGCCCACAGTACCGTCCACCTTACCGACGCAGGAACTACCACCACAATAACCATTCACAAAGCAGGCACATGCATAATGGCTATCATAATCATAATCACTATAACAGTCACAATCACAATGGTAACCATGGCAACAGAAATTACCATAGCCATTACAACAGTTACTATTCCAACAACCATGATGCTCATAGCCATACTGATACAGATTCCAATAGCTCAGCGTCTGGACACTCTGACATTGGTGGTGGTGAACATGGCACATATAATGGTAGTTCGCATCAGTCTGAGAATCACCGACCACCCCGAAATTCCAGAAGAACAAAGCACTCCCCTTCAAGCAAGGGATCTGTCAACCTRGAAAAAGTGGTTCACATAATTACTGACTCTGATGGAGAATCCAGTCTACCAAGCATCAATGGCCACACTTCTGATTTATCTCCAGAGCCTAGTGAACGCTGTGAAATTAATCATGCCAAGAAAGGTGAGAAAGATAAAGTAATTCGCAAGCTGAGAAAGAAATTGAGTGAAATCCACATTCTTGAAGCTAAAAAGAATACTGGTGTGAAAATGGACTGCGACCAACTAAAAAAGCTGAACAGAAAGAAGGAACTAGAAGATGAGTTGGCTGCTCTAACAGTTGATTGACCAAACTTCAAAGGTCCAAAATAGTAAGTAATGTCTTCAACAATTGTTATCTGTCTCAATGAACAACAGATTTAACAAAATCTAGATTATGGAAGCTTTTTTTAAGATCAGTCAAATTATTATTGAATACTGTTCTTTTGGTTGCCAGTCTACATATCATGTTTCATTTTTTTTAAATATCTTTCACAATTTACATTATTCATGATAAATGTTATATGTTTGTATGATTTTTGTTATATATTTGTAACTATTAAATTTACCAAAAAGGTATTCATTAATATCTCGAATCCTTGTTCATTTTGATCTATGTAGTCTATTTTTTCCCTTCAAAGTGGTATTCATTTATTCAGTTAATGTCAATCTTTAATATAAATAAACAGATAAACTAAATTTTCCACAATAAAACAGCAAAATGTAGCAAAAATTGCATTAATTTTATTTATCTTCTAAAATGGTTTAAGAAACAGTGTTAGAAATGAAAAATAGTATTGATAATTTGGATTATTTTAGTGTTGTTATTCTTTTTCACAGATTCCTTCCCCTGAGTTTGACGAAGCTGTGTTGACTTGTGTGTGGGGGAAGATGGCTGTATTGATTTACCTCAGCTTCAATCCCACTGTCTTTCATAAAAAAGGCTTAAACCCTAAAACAATTCTTTTTGAGGTTTCAATGCGTTCACCTTTTAAGATAGTGTCTTTGAATGAATACTTTATTTCTATGCTGAATTCAATTAAATTGTTTTGAAGAGATGAAAAATTACATTTAGAGCAAAATGAGTGGGAGTTTGTGTGGGTTTATTGCCTTGTTTGTACTTGTAATTGTGATCTTGTGATAGAATATTTTATTAGGATTCTTTTGTCTCAAAGCATGGCCATGGATAAGATTTTTATAAAATCTTGGTTCACAGCACTAGAAAAAACCAAAGTTGTTTATATTGATTTCACATCACATGATAGATATGAAGCCATCTTGGTGTTATGACCTTACCCGGCGGAACAAAATATAATTAATGCATTCCAGATTTAATTCCCTAGTGATACCAAGAACTCTCAGATATGCGAAGGATTCCTTTTGTCTTGTTGTTCTTATTACCAGGGGAAAAAAATACAATACTAAGTTTAATGTTTAGTTTGAAAATCATAGATCTGAGAAAACGAGAAAAAGATGATTACAACCAAAAACAACAGTGATAATTTAGTCAATATTTATCCATTTGAAGAAAAATCTCTTGTAATTTAATAAATCGTAGCTACAGTGTATAGGAAAATCTTATTTAAATTCAAGTTAAAAATTAGAAAAATTTTTAAAAAATTCATTTTTTGAAAAATTAAGACTAAGTGAATCAGATAGATATTAAAACCCTTCATGGATATAACGAATAACTTCAAATCAATCATGATTGATTGATTTTTATTTTTATCTTAACCCAGCAAAAACTACTTGTTTTAGAGGATTTATTAACTTGTTCATATAAAATTTTGCTGTTAAAAGTTTTTGGCCAAAAAATATTCAATAATTTTGAACTTGAATAATTTTTGGAATCATTGCGCACCAAGCAGAAGCTCGTTTCATTTATATTAATTTTGTTGAATTTAGATTTAGATTTCATCTTAATGCTAAAGCTATTAGTTCTTAGGTTTTAAAGTAAGGAAAAAAAGGAGGCATAAAATGCTGACACATTCTGCAAGTGTTTCACTGTAGCTATAGAGATGATTAAATTATCAGCTTTTGGATCATTTTGGTTTGATATTAATAAGTTTAATACTGTATTTACTATTAATATAATGGCACATCAGTGGGATGAGAGTTAGGYGCTTGTAAATGACCATAAGATTAATCCTATCGTAAGTTATGAATTGTGAAATATATGTATTCGTAATCTTGGTTTCCTTCTGTGCTAAAAAAGGCATACAAGTAGGTCTAATGTACTTGTARTATTTATTATTATAACCAAGCATTTTCCAATTGTTATGTTTTCTATGATATTTCTTAATAACAGTAGATTTCCTTCTCTAAAGAGGTTTATTCAGTTCATAATGCTTTTAATTACTGCGATTTTCATAAATAATATTGCAATTTTCATAAACATGCGAACTCTGTGTCTCCGAGTTGCATGCTGAAATTTGGTTTTTCGCTGCCATCAATCAAACCTTATCAGTCGATACCTTTCATATTTTTGATTGATGGCAGCGAAAAACCAAATTTCAGCATCGAATCGATTCGAATCCCAGCGAGGTCGGAAATTAATTTTTCCGAATTTAATTCCAAGGGCTTTCGCCCGGAATAACCTCGTTCCCAAGCACTACAACTTACCTATATTATCTTCTATCCATAAAATACCTATGTTTCTCCTTTTCGAAAAACTGATATTTTCACATGTGAAAAAAACATGTTATGTGAAAATATCGTCACCATGTGTATTTAGGCTATTAGTTTATAAATAAAAACTTTTTATAATAAAAAGCTTTTTAAATTGATTTTATGGATAATTATATAATAAACAGAATATTACATGGGCACTTGGAGATRCAAAATTTATCGACTTCTCGTGTTGAAAATCTCTCACTCATTCGCTGCGCTCACTTGTGAGAGATCTTTTCAACACTCTAAGATATATTTCGTATTTCCTCGCGCCCATGTAATATCCTCTATATATATGTATTTAATATATAACAAAAATTTAGATATATAATTACTAAAGTTAACATTTGCAACAAGTTAAAAATGACTAAAAAAATCTTATCTCTTGATTTGAATTGCTAATCCTTCAGAGAACATCATCAATTTCTTTTGCCATTAGAAAAAAAACTGGTATTTTATGGATTTTATTTGTTTATGACAGGTACCATTCCTTTGTGCCTTTTTGTTTTCTACGGGAATCATCAGTATACTTCTACATATATGTCTACGTCTGAACAAAACATGCATGATTTTATGAATTAAGCTTTTTGATCTTTTGTTGTATTCACACACATGCAGGGACAGCAGCAGAGCAAGTGGGCAGGGGGCTATATATATAAGAGACTAGTTTGGTAGGGCTACATGTATAATAATTGGAAAATACTATTAAAGCGACTATGGGAAAAGGGAAAAACACTAACCTAACATTAACCTTATGAATATTTTCACTATATTTGTGTGCACTTGTAATAATTAACTGAGTATACTTCTTGTATTTTAGGTGAATTATTCAACATTGCCACTATTGACCACCAACCAATCAACCACTACACCACCACCATCACCATCTCTACCCCATCAGATTTGAAGTTTATCTGAAGTTTCACTAGTTTCCTGTAATGTTGCATTTGTCACAGACAACTATTGGGTAAAAGCCTACAGTTCTTTGAGTTAAGCAATCCCAATTGGCTCAGAACACTTAAGGTGTAACCATCTTTGGTCCAAATTCATCATAAGCCTACCATCCTCTACAGCCAAAACTTGGAAGGTAGCAAGACAAGGTATTGTGTTTGAGATGAAAATAATTAAAAAGAAAGAAATGGTTTAATCTGAATAAAATTTAGCATGGTGATGTGTAATCAGATGATTAGCTTGTTGTTCAAGCTTGTTTATCTTGAATCAAAAATTAAYATATATAATTTCAATTCACAAATCAAGAGCGAGTTTAATATATTCACAAATTTATGTTAATACACCATGCTAAATGTACATAAGAGTGWTGATCTGTTGACAAAACTGAAAAAGATCCAATAATATATTTAAAGAGAAAGCATTTGATATTAATCTTATGTTAAACTAAGTTAGGACTGAAATATTTAACGTTCATGGGTCACAAATATAGGATCTGAAACTAAATCACACTGTGATGTGAGGTTTTTGGCCGAGTGCTTGTCTTAAGGCTAAAGTAACATAATGTAAGCTGAGAATGGCAAATAAATTATCTAGCTTTAATATGAAAATAGTTTTTAAACTTAAGACAGGCACATAGCTTCATGTCTCAGTTGACACATAGTAATGTTATTATTCAACAAGATTAAGGATTCTGTCTAAACAGATAGCATAGAGGCACCCAAATGCATCAGTAAATACCAGGATATTTATTATGTAAATAAATTTAAAAATGCATGCATTTCCTAGAATATAGATTTGACATCAAATACCTCATTATATTTAGATTTTGTACATGTTATACGTTGTTTATTAGCCTGTGTAGTGTCTATTACGAAATTACAGACCATCCTATTGGTGTTTAAATGCATGTGAAGGAATGTGGCTAGAATTTAGTAGAACAGAAAAGTGTGAAAAAGTTAAGAGAAAATATTCTTGAGATTTATTGTCTCATTTGGATCTAAAGAAACCGGAAAATTCAAATTTGAGAAAGAACACTGAAATCTCAAGATTAAATAAGGTGCAAATGATTTTCAGTTTAAGAACACTCTAGAATTATTGAACAGAAAGGTATAGTAAGATTAGTAATGAGAAAATGGAAAAAAGATGCAATCATTGACATTCAGTGCACAAAAATAATGAATGCTATGCATGCTGCCACAAACAATCACATCGTAGCACTGCACCAGCTTGCATTCAAATAAGTGACTGATGCTGATAAAATTGACTGGGTCGTTAGGAAGGCATGGCAATACACTGAATTTGGTTCACTCAATGATACAATATCAAGAATTTATTTTATTTATCCAATTCCAAATCAAGTATTTAAGAAATATTTTGATCAAATAATTGGTGTCATATGAATAAGGCCATGACTATATCAGATTGCTAACATTCATGCAGGATGAATGCTACACAATTTAATTCATACCAGCTTACTTGTCAGTGACTTTCAACATGGTTAGAAGGGTGATTAATAATTGTTCACCCACCAACCCCCAACCACTACCACCACGAGATATCTGGAAGCTTTTGAAGGACCAGTAAACCAGCTCTTTTAGCTTTACTCCTGATCAGCCATACTTTTCACATCCCAGAGGTTATAATTGAATTAAAATGAAGTAATATATTAAAATTGAATTGTACAAAAGATTATTTATATAGCCTGGCACTAGTCATGTCTTGTCGGAGCATATACTCCATCATTATAATTATTATAAGCATTTATTGTCTCTTTGAATTACAAAATATAAGTTCTCAGAAATTTAGTTATAATAATTATTTGACCTGTTCCAATAGATCTTGTGACGTCATTTAAATTTTTTTTAAGAATGTCTTAATTAGACCTGCTTTGATTTATATCATTATCCATTATCAGACGCAGTCCACCAACCTAAGCCATATGCTGATTGTATGACAGAGTGTGTGAAGTAATTCTAAGCATAAGAAGGACCAGTTAAATAAGGAGGGTTAGGGGGTTCTGATTTCAAACGAAAAAATAAATATCTTGCTAAAAACTTAGTGTCACAGTCATGTGGTCATGTGCTCTGATAAGATTCTGACTCAAGTTTGTCATACAAACAACCCCCAATATAAATACTGCCAGACTAGAAAGTTTATTCCAATGTTTGACTAAATCCACATTGATTAAAAGTACAATCATGGAAATATAATTTAAAACACCAAGTGTTGCAAAATTGCATTTAAAGTTTAGTGTTATTGAAAATATTATATATTTCATTTAAAGTTCAGAGTTCTACTTTATCGAAATAGTAGAGACTTATGCTTCCTTGAGAGAGCACTTTTCAATTTCGAGTACCATCCATATCAAGTACTCAAGTCTTACTGAGGGACAAAGAAATGATACTCAAGGGAAAAACGTATTTTGAATTGGATAAACAGTGGATTAGGTCAACTGTATTATTGAGTTAATTATGGTTCTTTTAGCTTTATTTACTTTTCCCTAAGTGGTTTAGCATGATAAATTATCAAAAATACAAAAATATTGATAGAGCATGTAATATTTTTCAAACAGATCATATTGGTATCTATAAGCTACTGAAATCAAAGGCAAAGTTAAATTATATATTACACAAAATATAAATAAATTAATGTACAATTTAAGCAGTTTGTTGTTGCTAGTGGTGTACACTATAGCCTCTGGTAATAGTAAAGAAGAAGGTCCAAATATGTTATCACACAGAGATGGGTAATAGTCATTCACAAAATTCAGTGTCTTGCTGATTTCTTGTTATAACTATTGAGCTCTAATGTAGTCCGGCCAAGTTTTCGATTGACTGGCCATTGCTGCATTAGCCATCATACTTCCATCATAATTTTACCCCACCAAAAATATACTTTATACTACCATTAATCTACCAACTATATCAAACAGATATACCTTATAACAGCAATTTAGGGGTCTAATTCTTTACTAATACTAAAGCTTCCTTTTTGGGTATTCATAATGCTATAGAGGTTTATGAATGTATAATGGTAGTTAAATCTAGATAATAGGATTGCTACACAATTTGTTGGGTAAGAAGTCTGTATAATGTCTGATGCGCACAGTGTTTCTTCAGGCTACACTTTAATAGTTACCAAGTACCTACATATACCCACAAAGCTGTCTATCAATGTAGGCATGAATCACTGTATAGCTGTCACGAATGAACAAATTAATTTGAATTAATGTTGATTAATATATTTATATTTTATTATTTTGAAATATTTACTTAATATTAATATAGTACCAGAGTCTTATATTTTCGTTAATCTAACAAGGAATGACAGAAAATCACATGTTCCAAGAAATGGCAACATGCAGGCATACTAAATATGAATGACTTGCAAAGCCATGCTTTGATGGTGCACATGGTGGATCTAAGGAAGGGGTAATGGGGTGTTCACCTTCACCCTGCCCAGGAATTCCTAACATTTAGCATCTCAGAGTCACTTCAAAGGTTCATGACTTCTTTCCATTTGCATGATGGGATTTAGGATTCCTGGGTAGCGATTCCTGATTCTCAATGATTCCAATTCTTTTCCGTTTCCGTGTGCTTCCCCCCCTTGTCCCAGAACACCCACACCCTAGATCCACCTCTGTGTGTGTGTCCACCAGTGATCATTCACAGTCTTCATATCATACAAAGAAAAACTGAATTGAACGAAAAAAGGAAAAGCCACATAAGTTATTCTATTTTTAAGTCCTAATTTAATAAGGCACTAGAAATAAGTGTTGTGATGGGTATATCTTTATGCAACAAGTAAATAACTTATAAAATAAAATATTATTACATTTACTGGTAACAGATCAAGTCCTTTTTGTCATAAATAAGTATTTAATATATTTTATTGAACAAACGAAAATCTTACCACCCTTTTCACTGCTACGTGCTGATTGAGACAACAGTCCCAACAGGAAAAAATAGGACAATAGACTGCTGCCAATCAGAGAACATAAAGGTAACCAATTTATTTGATTGGCGGAAGTGTATTTCTCCAATTTCCCTGTCGCACTGTTTCTTCRATCAGCCTGAGCAATGAAAAGAGTGGTAATCCCAGAATTTGAGCAGGTCATACAGATATCTTCTCACCTTAACCTGGTTGATAAATCATTGATTAACAAATCATTGCTCATATAAAGATAATACTCCTATTTACAGTTCCATTCAGTGACCATGAAAAATTATTGTTCCAAGTTGTAGATGCCACGCATGATAAGCTATAGTTTTGCTATGCACGGCAACTCCAGTCTTAACTTAAAATTATTATTTGTAGTCACTGAACAGAACTGTGAAAAGGTGTATTGACAAGGAGCATTAGTCTGGATGATATACCCAGCTAGTTGTTAGAATGGTCTCAGCTTGGCTTTAAGAAAAAGCCCATAAGCAGTATAGTTATGGCTAGGTTATTAGAGAGTGGAAGAAAATTAGGATGTGGCTGGTTCCCTTCTTTTCTTCTCGCTGCTCCATCCCTTAGACAACAATTGTGACCGGGTACAAAAATACCAGCTGTACTTCATGATGAAAATTCAGCACTGGTGCTAACTGACTAATTCTTGTTTTCATAAATTAACTAGCCATACTGTTCATGTTACTCTTGTTATGCCTGCTAAACTTGATATGTTACCAGTAAATAACAAGTAAGAGCACGCTGGAAGGGAGTATCTTTTACTGCCAACAAAAAAATACTAAAGTCATACGTTAACTCAAAGTAGTTCTGGACTCATCCACCTCAAATTTATTTTTTGAAATGATATGGCAGAGGAAAACAGAAACGATTGAATATCAATATTTTTGATTAGAGACCATGAGAAATATGTTATGGTCAGTCGGGAATAATACATTTCTGATTATTAATCAAGAGAGAATGGTTCTGTGATCCTCTGATGAGGGAGGGAGGGAAGGTATACAGTGTTTTTCATGTTCTGTGACCCTAAGTAAATACACTCCAGATGCCATACATTCTCATGTATTTTTTATTCCATCCATCAAATTTAAAACTTGTTTTTAAACTTATTAGCTATTCCGAAGTTTAGGGGGGAAAGTAGGCAATGCAGTGTATTGTCAAACTGTCTAAGGGAATATATCCAAGATAATGTCGATTTTGTCCCCCAAAACAGTCCCACAATCCACTGCAATGCCAAGTCCACCCAGTTTTTTTCTCAACCTCGGAATGGCTGAATCAGACAGAAGTGAGAATCCCAGATGCCTCAAAGCTGAGGAGGTGGCATAAACATGAAACGTGCTGTAATACCTGTTTTATTGTGATCCTAGTGATCACTATTAAGAAACATGATTTCCATGGATGTAGCCAGAATTCTGTTGTGTTTATAATGTTGTTCTCATGACTGTTGTAGAACTTAATGTTGAAATAACGATAAAATAAACAATGCAAGACCAGACTTATGACTGTTCTGTTCTCGTCAGCTCAATTACACTACACTTTCAATTCACCATTTTCCATACATCGGTTCACTGGTCAAACACAAAGCATTCAGTCAAGGTTGCAAGAAGGTTCAAATTTGAGTAATAGAGTTTTAGATTGACTTTTTTTCTCCCCGCAAACTGCAAACGTGATCACGTTTTCATCGTTTTCCTGTATTTTACTTTAGCTCTAGCAAACTTTCTCACCACACACAAATATTTTTTCGTTTTTCTACTACTTGGATTTTTTTGATATTCGTTTTTAGTAATTTAAAAGAATTTTTCACTGGTCAGCTGACGTTTCACGTTTGCCGTGAGCGTAAATCCAAAACTCTCTAATCCTTTGAAAGTACCTTGCCGCCTCGCTTGAGCGCTTTGTGTTTGACCAGTGAACCAATGTATGGAAAATTTTGAACAGACCTCTTTACCTTAGGCGTTTATTTTCCCATTTCAGACCACGTGTCATTCCCTTGAAAATAGGATTCTGTGTTTTATTTGCGTGCAAACAAAGAAATGATACTTAAGAGAATGACACGTGGTCTGAAATGGGCAAAACATTACGCCCAAGATAAAGAGGTCTATTTCACCCCCCTGAATCTCTGAAGATGACAAACTTATGTTCTTTCCCTCTGATAACAAAYAGCTTCACTCCCTGTTTACTACGTAATTTTAGTCCATTCTGTAAACAAAGAATCTTATTCTCAAGAGATTGACACGGGAATGGGAAAATGTGCTAAATTGGAAATGGGAAAATGTAATAACTGTGCACCACTGCACATGAAAACTTTTAATCTGTAAGTTTTTACGTTTTGTACTATAGGAAAGCGCACGATCTAGAGTACAATTCAGAATTTATAGGTACGAGTGATGTTTTGAAAGTTTTCAAAATTGGACGAGGTTTTAGGCGAGTCCAATTTGAGAATTTTCAAAATATCACGAGTATCTATAAATTCCGAATTGTACGAGAAGATTGAGCATCAAAATTGAGCAACTTAATTGGGACTCTACAAAATACAATTTGGGATTTAATTGTACTCCTCTTGTCCAATCAAAATCAAGTAATTTTGTTGAGTATGTTATAAATTTAATTAAAAAAATTATTTTGTTAGCTAAAAAAATTTGCAGAAAAAAAATATCATGCAGATAGAACAGTCATAATACACCATTTTTAGCGCGTTATCAGGGGCGCAGTGAGGGGGACGGAAAGGGGGGTAACACCCCTAAGAACGTTTGACTATAGAAGATCGTAAATTTTCTCCCCCCCCCCCCCTATTTTTGGGCTTGCTGTGGATCTGGCGGGAGTTTTCGCGTACGCGTGTACGCGCCGATCTCTGGTACTCGCTACCACACTGGGGATTACTACTGACTCTGTTCTTGTAAGCGGGTTTTTCGTCGGACATTGCCTCCTCTTAGTGTCTGAAGTGATTAACCTAGTTTCCTATACCTATATGAATAAAACTAATCAAAGATCTAGAAGAGCCGAAAATAAGTGTGCATTAGTTAACCGACGAAGCCGGCTGGCGACAGCCGGTTATATTAGTTTCATGGAGATGGCCATGGATATTTGAGTATTCGAGCTATGAAATATTACGTTAAGCTTCGAGCTCATTTTCTATTAATGTACGAAAGAGTACTTGCCCCTTTTCTAAAAGGAAAGCACGTGTGGCGTAGCGGTCAAAACGCTCGCCTCTCTAGTGAGACCCGAGTTTGATCCCCGGACTTGTCGTATATGAGTAGAGTTGTTTGTTGAGGGCCTAGATGAAAATTACGCCAAGTGTGTAATACTAGTAATCCTAAATTGTATAATTTTAAAGTTTTTTTAAGTAGATACTTATGGAAATAAGATTAAATAGAATGATTCGTCCCTGTGTCCCGGCTACTTGGCGACTACGTGTCGCTTTTAATAGATATAACTTAATTCAAAAATGACGATTCCGATTCACCTTTTATTGGAAGGCTAGTTTTCGAAAACAACAAAAAGAAAAATTGGAAACCCTGTTCCAAAAATAAAACTAGCTTCATTTAAAAACTATCCATTTCTATCATGATTCATTAACTAATTATGCGTTCCAGTTTTTATTTGGGACTATTTTTTTATTCCTCAAACATTCGAAAATGCTGAGCGTTTACATCGAAAACTCTTACATTTGAAAACACACTCCAGAGTGAGACATTTGAAGACGGAGTCAGACATTTGCGGACACACGATGCGACATCGCCTGCAACGTTGCAAGATAAAGTCAAATGCATGCAACGTCGCAAAAGTAGGAGTTAGGCGTAGTATCGACGGAATATCAAATATCCGATAGTTATCAATAGATACTATCGGATATATATCATTCACTAGATACCTTACTAGAGTATGTCTATTTGCTTCTATTAGACATCTACTATATACTAGCTCTACTAGATATCTCTCTCTTCCTTCTTTTACCAGTTTGATATTCGATATTATCGGTTATTTTTGTATTACGCATGAACCCCCAAGAATGTTTGCATAATTTCATGCACCCCTCATTTTTGGTTGAACAAAAAGGTATGGCCCCCTCCCCATTCGCACCAGCCCATCCCCCTCTCTAATGATAGACCGGTCCCTATATGCATTCTCATGGATGATCCATGAGAACAGGAAAGAATGCACCGACAACAGGGTATAGAGCGTTTTCACTCACGTGAGAAGGCAGCCATGTTGTTGGTATACCAAACAATAGAAACTTTCTGCACAGTATTTGCATTAAAATAGAGTTCAATTCCCGGAGGATGGGAAATTTATTGTTTTGGTAAACCAACATGGCACCTGTGACGTCACGTGAAAACACTGTATATAGCTCGGTCTCGTTGGCTTGAGGGTATGAAGATCTCCGTGGTACCAGAGAGAACTTATCTCCATGAAAACGCCCTAAGACACATCCATTCCACAATAGGTGCCCATGGTAGTGTCCCTTTATTATGAATAGACAGCAACAACAAAAGAAATAGATCAGAGTTATTTATTTGAGTATTGTTGTATATATATATATAATCATATTAACTATGATATAACATACAAACGTCTCAAAAACCATCTTAACGATTATCATTCACTATAACTGTAGCTCATAACGCCAAATGTGTTCACTTGCGCCTCATCCTTTATACCAGAGACTAATCCGGCTTTGGCCTGAGGTCATTCTTGCCGCTTCTCTTCAAGGGAATAGGAAAAGCTTGCACAAAACTATATTCCAAGTGCCGCGATATGCAGCCAGGATTTGATCCTGCCTGCAAGATGGCCCCCCCTCACTGAGAACCAATCAAAATCTATCTCATCCAAGCACAATGCTTGAAGATAATGCGGGTTTTAAAGGGCAAGCAAACCTGTGTTCTTTTTTTTCTTAAACTTATCAGGCTTTATTAAACCCTTTTTATTTCATCAGATTTAGATAGCTTTCCTAAAATTCTTTGTCTTTCAATACCAAATCAAATATAATCAGGTTTTTTTTCATAAAATGTGGCCAACTGGGTTTAAAATAAATAATTAAAACAACTAAAATAATTCTTGGATGAATAAGTTTACGAAGCGTAGAGTTGAAGATAGGTTCACCATTCTTGCATGTATTTTTTTTATCACTTTGCCTCATGGAGTCTGGCTTGTAGTGTGTTTATACTACCAGGCTATGTCTTGATAAAAGCACCAGGAGGAATTAGTCCTTGATTCTACAAGCAAAACCGATCAAATCTTTAATCGTATTGTTAATTATAATCTAACATTAAAACCACCCAAGCCTCAAATTGACAGTGGAGTGTGCGCTTGAGGCAAACACAGCGGTAAATGGAAAGATTTCAATTGCCTTATCAGACGCCGCATAGGTTTTCCCGCCTCTAGTTGAATCTGATAACAAGTACATTAAGGAATAGCTTTTATCCTAACCCCCTTAAGAGAATCTTAGCCGGTTTTTTTTTCTTTGTTAGTAATGAGTAATACGTTATTACTCCGTTTCACCGTCAAACTTCGCGGGGATTTTTCATGGCATCTTTGAAGGAGCTTTCCCGCCATTTTTGATAGCCACAATTACAATTGTAGATCTACAATTGTAGATCGTGAAAGGAAGATTTGTCTGGTATTATTTATTCTTATTATATCGTTTCGTCAAAATTCTTTTTTAAGTAACACTATATCCTCACTCTCTGGTGGAGTATCTTCGCGCCCTCAAGGGGGGATTTCCCAGAGCATCCTCAGTCCCGCCACTATTCAGCCTAAGCCGGCGTAATGAAAAGATTTTCATTTAAATAAGAAATCTTTTTTTATTTCTGACCCTTTGACTAGTATTTCTGCTTCGCTAAAAATGCTTTAAAAATTTATATGATAGCATTCGTATGGTATTTTTCTTACATTCAATGAGGTAAAGCACTCTGCAGACTTTTGGTAATCCCAACCATTGTCAGCAAGACACCTGAAACACACAACAAAAACAAATGAAATTAGAAACATTTCGTTTATTACTCGCATAAAAGCAACAGAAAGCTATTTTTCGACATTATACGGTACGTCAGTACCGTAGGTCGTAAGTTGTTCAGTGTTGCAAAATGGTTGTTTACGTTTACCACTCGAATTTCCTCCTCACTGATTGTGAAAGTTGGGAAAAATTTCGTTTAAATAAAGTGATTTTCCCCAGACCGTGAATAMGTTTCTAGTAGTTAGTGTATAATAATCTCTTATAGATCTCCTCGGCTCGGGCGTAATGTTTTCCCATTTCAGAACAAGTGTCATTTCCTTGAGAATAAGATTAACATTACACCCGAGCGCAACCGAGCCGAGGAGGTCTATTAGTCTACTAACTATCTCAGTGTGRRAAAAAAAAACACTTAACGCGATATAATAAAAGAAAGCAATAAAGAAGATGTTTCGTCGAAATTTCCAAAATGTCCTGCTTCGTCAGATGTCCAGAAAGTTTACTCACTTTTTAGACCATTCAGCATTCATTCTTGATTCCCTGCTAAACTGTAATATCATTTGCTGTTGCTGCGTAGAAAACAAATGTGCTTTAGTAAGAAGCGCTCTTGAAACATAGATGTCTTTCAGTATCGATAGGACCAACAAGAGCATTAGTCCAAATGGGATAGGTAAGGTGCATGGTATACTACACAGTATGACATACCTCTGGTGTTAGTCCAGATGGGATAGGTAAGGTGCATAGTATACTACACAGTATG
>NW_022259381.1:14140-30710 GCF_009602425.1 Actinia tenebrosa | reverse complement strand
CTACACAGTATACCTCTGGTGTTAGTCCAGATGGGATAGGTAAGGTGCATAGTATACTACCAAGTATGACATACCTCTGGTGTTAGTCCAGACGGGATAGGTAAGGTGGTTAGTGACGTGGAAGGTGTAAGGGTTGGCACAGTTACTATGGTTGGTAAAGTTGTTGGTATAGTTGGTACTGCAGCAGGAACTTGTAATGTTGAAGTTGCTGTGATGGATTCTTGCTGTTTCTTAAATGCCTTCGATTAAAAGAATTCAAAGATTAAACAAATGAAGTTGCATTTGCAGGTATGGTTATCGAATAAGATAACAATTTATGGGAGAAGATTTTCATACACGATGGTGGTAATGAGCTAGGGGTGTGGGAGGGACATGCCCCACCCCTCAGGAACCTAAGGTTATGTTTTTGACAAATTTTTCCCCTTTTAAAAACATTATCTTTGTGTAAATAGAATGTACGTTTTAATCAATTAAAGGGACAGTTCCATATAAATGGTATGCACTAGTCTAATTTTTGAATGGTTAAAAATTTATCAGGTACCATGTTAACCGAACCTAAGGACATTATTTAAGATCAAACTAAGCTCCAATTGATTGATACCCTAAATCTTAGAATTTCGTTTGGTTATTTGTTAAGTATTTGCATAGTTGTATCCAAGGAGGATAAAACTGCCTTTCCTTTTCAATATCTTGGAAGCAGCACTGCCATGGGCGCCCTTAATAAAGCGGCAGCCGTGTTTATTCTCATGGGAATAAAAACCTTTGTTTAAACTGCATAAATTCATTACCAAGCACTTGGATGTGAGGCTACGCATGGGAAAAACCTATTGTTCCAGTCAACAAGGCTGCTGTATGAGCAGGGATTGAATGAATGTTAAGGAGATGTAGATTATCACATGCAGTAGTAATGCAGAGGTAGAAACATTGGATCTTCTCACCTGAATTTGTGGTAACGCGGGGCCTCTTACATGTAATTCATCATTGACTATTTTCAACCTTTCAAGAAATGAGCACAGTTAATTAATATCAACATGACATTAAAAATTATAATTGCAGCTGCTTCCATCCTTTATGATATCCATGAATTGTCTTCAAAGTTTGTAGCATTAATAATCCTTGCTGAGAATACCTAGATTACTATAAGAATGTGTTTCACTAGGCTTCTAAAACAAATGATAAATATATATAACATAAACCGTAACACTATATGAAATAACATAAAACTATTTAACACTTACGACTTTCCACCAGCTGCAGGAAGTGCTACGAAGACTCTTGTGAATGATCTCATTGTCTTGTTTCCTAAAGGAATAAGAGATTTACCATAATAGTGAGTCATTGAATGAACTATCACTGCTAACATTCACTTGAATGACGAATACTAACCTTCCATGAAAAATCCACGAATGGAAAAATGAAGACAAGTTGGCTGAAATAAGATAATAGGAGTTATAAAGCCTGTAACCACTGTGTAATCACGACAGGGAAATTGGGCAATATACTGCAGGGAACCAGAGTATGAAAAGGTACTGAACGATTTGTTTGATTGTTGGCAATCTATTGCAGGATTTCCCTGTTGCAACTGTTACCTTGATCAGCACATAGCAATGAAATTAGGATACAGAATCATACTCATTTGCATTTGACTTTAACATAAATTTTCTCAGTCAAATTCACTCCAATAAACCTAATCCACTGTTTTCCATTTCATTCCCTAGAGTATCATTTCTTTGTTTATTGATTGTTCATGGAAAAACACATTCATGAATTAATGCTTTGCTAGCATTCCCAAGAGAATTAAAAGACAAAAGCATGGTGGCCATTATGGTGCTGTTAACAATGGATGTTAATGAGAAATCTTTTGTTAAATAGCACCAACATGGCCGCGATGACGTAAAGTGTAATCGAAGAATATAGAGTATGGATACAACTCAAGCAAAGAATCTTATTCTCAAGAGAATGACCCATGGTCTGAAATGGGCAAAACATTACGCCCAAGTGGATTTGGTCCATTTCAAATATTACAGTAGAACATTAAATTACACACTTTTATTTTTGATGAGCAATATACAATATTCATGTATGATCTGTATAAGTTGCTCATATTGCATACATAACTTACAATAGCCAAGCTGACATCAACAACGAAAGAAGAAAGCTCATGGGTAGTTGGTGGTAGTTCGTTCAACATGGCCACAACTGATAGACGATTATGTTTAATTAGAGATGCTCTAACATCTGAAAACAAAACAAAACATAAAAACAAATGATGATAATTTATTATTTATTTAGTGACCTTTATATATTGATATAATCAAAGGCGCTTACAATCATGAGAGATTAGTATAAGGTKTAGGTAATGAGGGTGGTCACTGCCAGGTTTTCTTTACGTCCTCACTGGTTTTTTTACGTCCCTCCGATATTGGTTAGTAATGAGGAAGTGTGGAGAGAYGGGACTGCCATTTAAAGTGGTCGTCCTAGCCACTTGAAAGTCTAACTATTACAAGATTTAATTACAAAGAAAGCAACTTTAACTCCATTATTTTAAGACCCTGAGTGTTGGTCTAGCCGTGACTCCAACCACGACCTCCCACACGAAAGTCTGATGCTTTTACCAAGTGATTTCTCCAGGCAGCTGTAAAAATGCTATATATTCATAAGGTTTCTACTTTCCATATCTCCCTTCCACAAATATACTAGTGAAAATTACTTTTATATCCATTTATAAGAACAGAATAATTGAAATTGAAATTCCCATTCAATTCCTATTCTTCCTCTTCGTTTTCCTCTAACAAAAAAAACAGGCAGATTCAGGAGGTTCAGCTCAAGAATGAGTCCCCCTGCGTCATTACTACCAATTTTAATAGGATTCCCTATAAACAGAATATAGCCAAAACATACAATATACTCCTTATACTGATATATTACATACTAGGCCCTTTGTTACTGATTGAAAAAAATTGGGTTTCTATTGATATTTGCTGGATTTAATTAAGGTAATGACATTTTCAAAATGCATTTTCAAACATTTTCAAAATGCTACTTTTCCTAGTGAAAAGAATCTCAAGATATTAAGCAATTTTCATGCTTGTATGCAAACCAGGAGAGCCTTCCCAAGGGACCTTGGACTGAAATAATTCGCTATTGATGTGGTAATCATCATAAGACTGTATGAGGCAATGGTCCTATTGAAAAGTAGCAAGAGAAACAATATGAGAAATCAATACCTTGCTCCTTTCTTCTGATCATATTTCTGCTGCTTTTCATGTACTCCCCCAATGAAGGTCCTCTGCCGAGAGGGAAACAAAAATAAACTTTAAGACCAATTTATTTGACCAATTTATACTCATTTGATTATTAATAATCTTATTGTTTCATTGTCATCCCTTAAAGATTTTGACATATGATTTCAGCAATATTCATAGTACAAAAATATCAACTGCATACAAGTGGTTGCAAAGTTCGATTCAATGCTGTAAGTGTGTTGGTTGCAAAAAGTGTGTCTACACTCTTAACATTGCATGTGACTTCATCATGAGATGGGTTGGGGAGGGGGTAAGGAGGAAGGGGGGTGGGAGTTTTTTCAATTGCAAGTATAGTCATTCTTTTTTCCAGTCCAGTATCCTAAAAATCCTGCCATTTGAGTACAGTCAACTCTCRCCTTGCAGACACCCCGATATTACGGACTCCTTGCTATTACGGACAGAAGAAAAATCCCCGACAAAATTACTGACAAAGAAATGACCGTAAATAATTTTCGTTATTACGGACGCTTGCTATTATGGGCATGAAGTGAGGGTCCCGAAGGTGTCCRCTGTAACGAGAGTTGACTGTAGCGGCACAAGCAGGCAGTATTTTTTATCCCTGCCTGCAGTCCAGTATCCTGACGTAAGGCTTAGGAAAAAACTGTGCCCTCAGTTTTGAAAACCTACCCCAGCCTTAAGGCATTGGTCTGTATATTCAAGACCTCAAGCAAAGTTTATCCCTATCCAGATCTCCTGGCTGGTAAATAACATGTGTGTGTGTCTATTATAGTGTTAAGGGTATGATGAGTGAGAGTAAAAAAATGCAATACAAACCTTGGTCCTTTTTCTCTATTAAATGATCCTGGGTTGACACTCATGGAAAAAATTGCCTGGTAATAAGCAAAAATTAATAAACAAATGAATGGATGGATGGGAATGAGAATGAATCAGAGACTAATGGGTTATTCTATTTCCTGTAACACAAATACCATTTAATGGTCATAGTGCATAGTTTAACCACACAAATCTGCACAGCACCATACCATACTATGCTCTACTAATCTGTAATTTGTAGTAGAGTTTATTCTACATGACTATTGCTCATCCAATCATAGTGATTGGACATAACATTGTCATAGTTAAATCACAACAAACTATGCCATTAGATTTTCTCAGTCACACAATATTTGCCGAGCCAGCACTTTGATTGTCTTCTTCCAATTGAAATGATTTTGTAACAGTTGAAAACTTATTGCTGATGTTCTATTGTCATGACATGGTGCATGTTTTAATTCATTTTGATCAGCTAAGTTTGCCCACCTCACCATGCACTTGTTCCAACTGATATTTTGACTCACTGTACAGGTCTAAGTTGCACAATTTTGTGCGTGAGGCATGGTGATAAGTTTACTACCCAAACATGATTTACTGACTTGTATAAGATTTGACGCACCTGATCATGATATGCCTCTAGAAGGGGCTGTCTGTCATTTGAATCATAGATCCTGAAATATCTGAAACACAACACAGCGAGGAAGTACGACTGATAACAAGAATAATATCATGCACTACCACTGACAATATATTAAAACAGAAACTGTTTACTTAATGATCAGCAGGCACATGTCAATCAACACTCGGCCAACTGCTGGATGAGTTAATGAATAAACTGGTTACTGGCCAACAGTCAACCTGCCAATACATGTAGACTGCTCATAAGTTACAAAGATACCATTATTACTGTAAAATGACATTATTAATAATGTGCTTGTGAGACAACGTGATTAAAGCCCAAAGGTTGCAATCAGAACATCTCATTTAAATTTATATTTTAGAAAAAATTATCAAAAAGGTAAAGGAATATCGTATGGTTTTAGGCTTTTTGAGGCGAATGATTCAAGGACAACTTCCAGCTGCATGTAACCTTTTAAATCCTAATTAACAGTAAGATAAGTTCAATTAAATGTCTAAATAACAAACAAGAAAATGTGGGTTGCTGACATGGACGATGTGACAAAATGAATCGAAGAAAAATATAGCAACATTCTAGTCTTGATAGTCAGGGAAGCAAGCAACAAAATAGCCCAGTTGCTTTCATTCATTTTCAGTGCAATGTTTTGCAAATAAATTTTGAGTGACAGGGCAGTGTGTGGTTATTTGACTAGAGTAATATACCACATGTCTCTGTCACAGGGTTTAAACAGTCAGACTGGGGTTCGGCACACATTAGGGTGCTACCCCTTATTTTGTCATGACTGACCCACCAAAACAACAGTGTACATTTGCAAGTTTGCATGCTATCACTGCTCTTTGATTGCTTTGTCTCAAAATACGTGTGGCTCTTGGCTCATTCACATGCTCATATTCAGTTATGTCAGCACCATCTTCTTTTAACATGTGATTCATAATGATTCTGATGCAGCAAAATGAAAAGGAAGAATGAGATAGTCATGTGACAGTGAAGTGGAGATCAGAAAACAAAATACAAAACCCACATTTTCCTCTTGTAAGGGATACTTCTTAGTATATCCTATGCTCATAGGACCTCTTAATCAAGAATTACAGTTCATTTTAACAGGTTGACAGTGCAAGGTGGAAGTTGTTAAAGCCTTTTCAAAACCAAAACCAAGTGTAAAAATCTATCAGGATTCAATTATTAGTTTAAGCCAGGATAGGGTTTATAGTCTCAAATATTTTTACAACGAATTGATTGTTGAACGTTTGGGCTTATAAACTGTGGTATCAACAACATTTTGAAGCAAAAGAAATATACCATTGCACCACAACAATGTACATTTCTGTACTAAAATGACGGGGGGRAAAGAACTTAAATATATGCAAACATGACACCTTAAGCATCACTAACAGATGGCACATAACAAGAAGATCTTATCAAATAAGATCAAATATATATGACCACATCACAAGAACAAGATAAACAGCATCGATTAACATTAAGAATACGTTACGACCATGACACAAGATTGACAAGACTGAGAGCTGGCATCAAAGCAAGTCAGCTTTGATTTACTCTTGTTAACTTATGAGTTAGTCACAAGCTTCACACTTCACTTGTAGCACTTGCATTGGATGCACTTGTAATACGTACTGCTCTAGAAAACTGAGAAGAAGTTTCTTGATCTCTGGATCAACCAGGTAACTCCCCTGTTTAAACATCCAAGAAAAACTTTCTTAAAATCAGGATGTTTTTAGGGGGGAAGGTTGTTGGTAAGTGGGTGGGGTGTTGGTAAGAGAGTTGAGCACCTGTTGGTGAGTGGGTGGGGTGCTGGTGAGTTGGGTAGGGTGTTGGTGAGTTGGGTAATTATTGGTGAGTGGGTGGGGTGTTGGTGAGTTGGGTAATTGTTGGTGAGTGGGTGAGGTGTTCGTGAGTTGGGTAATAATTGTTGGTGAGTGGGTGGGGTATTGGTGAGTAGGGTAATTTTTGGTGAGTAGGTGGGGTGTTGGTGAGTTGGGTGGAGTGTTGGTAATTGGGTGAGATGTTGGTAAGTGGGTGGGGTGTTGGTAAGTCGGTTGGTCACATGTTGGTGAGTGGGTGGGGTGTTGGTGAGTGGGGTGTTGGTAAGTGGGTTGGGCGTTGGTAAGTGGGTGGGGTGTTGGTGAGTGGGTGGGGTATTGGTGAGTGGGTGGGGTATTGGTGAGTGGGTATGGTGTTGGTGAGTGGGTAGGTTGTTGGTTAGTGGATGGGGTATTGGTGAGTGGGTATGGTGTTGGTAATTGGGGGGTCTCAATTTTTGATAAGTGGGGTGTTGGGAGAGAGTTGGTAAGGCGTAGGTAAGAAATTGGTAAGGTATTGGTTGGATTTCATTTGGCTATTGGTATGGTGTTGGTAAGGCATCCATAGGTAGATGCTAGGAAAGAATCAACGCTATAGGGTTTTTGGTAGACATTTATGTTAGAAAGGCATTGGAAGGGTGTTGGAAGGTTGGTGGAAGGATGCTTGTAGTTTTTTGCATGGTCATTGGTAGAAGGTTGATAGGGTGTTAGTAGAGTATTAGGTTGTTAGAATTTTGATATGTTGTTGCTGGACAAAATGACAGGTTTTCAGTATAGTGAAAAAGTGTTGCATAATCTCTAAATACAAATAAATTGTTGACCATTTTAATTTTCATAATCAGAATCAGTCATTAGAACATCTTTCAGTGGCATGAATATGCTCTAATCTAAACTTGGTGTGTTTACCATAATCATGTTCTAGCTGGAACACATTTTTAAAGGGGAACTAGCACATAAATCGTCCAAATTTCAATTCTGCTGAAACTTTACTGGAATTATAACCCTTGAAGGTCTAATAATCACTGGTTAAGTTTTTCCCTGATATTCGGATGACAAGTATCATATTTTTGCGAATTTTTATAGGAGTATGTGACGTCATACACTCAACACTAAACATCAATAACTAAAGAGCATGATTTCAAACTTTACCTGGACTTTTGGTAAAGCAGTGGTGGTAGCCAAATCAAACCCAATGGGAGGAGCATGCTCTACACCATCCTGTCAAAACAAAACAATACTTTTTCAGCAATACAAGCTTTATATTTTAATGGATTTTAAGTGTGTCGATTAAGAAAATTGAAGTCTAGCATACCAGATTTAAGACTTTTGGAAACCTGCTTCTAACCGCACTGAAAAGTAAAAGCATTTATTTTATTAGATTCTACTATCTTTTCTCTAACTGTAGTTACTGGTTAGAAGAAGCTGCTGAGAATATAATCTAGCATCATACCTACATGCTAGGTTTTCAAAGTGACATCATAACATCTATTTTGTTAGGGAATAATAATTTCACTCAACTAACCTTATATAGCTTGATTCTTTGCCTTCAAATTTATCACAGAATGGATTCCCATTCAGAAAAAGGGTAACTACTCCAGTAAGTCCTTTGAGTTTATCCAGTTCTTCAATATTCCTCATCTACAAATAAAATCAATGGAGGTGAAGCATTGCAYTATGGAATCTCGTACCCAGAGCCCACATTCCTCTTGATCAGCTCAGAGATAGGGAAAACCTATGCTCGCTCAGTCTTAAAAATGAACCTTGACATATACACATGTATTCAAGACCTCAGGTGCACAGTTTTTTCTCTTTCCTGACCTACTGGCTGGTTAATAATGTTTGTATAATGCTAGTAATTCCCACATTTTATAAGGTACCATAGGTTATTAGTAGCCATTCCTGTCACAATTCCGCCAATCTTCCCTTACAGCAGCATTTTACATGAAAGCAGTCATTAGCACAGGTTATCCCATTCCAGTGTCGAGGGAAAAACTGGGTAAAGTTGGCTTTGCAGTGCATTGTGGGACTGTTTAGGGGCAAAATAGATGTTTTCTTGGAAGTATGCATGGCAATGCAGACTCAACCCAGTTTTTCCTCAACCTCAGAATAGCTAATGTTGGTTCTGATTGGTTCAATACTATGCTGCAGCCCTAGCTCAGAGAACAGACTAGTTTTATTAAACACAGATGTTTTATTTTTCAATTAGAATTAAACAACTCCTTACCTGGTTGTTGGACAGCTTCAGATGTTGTATACTGGGTGCATAAGTAGGCAAGTCTTTCATTGCTTCAAGATTGTACAGGCGATTATCACTCATATCCAAACCTTGCATCTGGAAGAATACAAGAATTAAATCTCATTAAGAATGATTACAGATTGCAGCCCACTTACTTGCAGTGCAAAATGAAAATGATGCATTCCAATTTTGGGTAGTGAAGCCAATCAGAAACAAAGATTGCCAAGAATAATATTGTAATTTGACCCTGATTAAGGTATTATACGTTTACAAGCACTATGTGCACAAACTTAAATAAGGCGCTGGCTTTATAGTATAACACAAACAAAGTATACATTTTCTGAAAGCTGAGTAAATATAGTTTATGAAGAAATTTTCAAAATACRTTTTTTTTATTGTTGTTCACATTATTGCCCTCAAAGCGAAATTTGACCATGCCTCARTGAAAACATTAATGGACTCGTACATTTTAAGCTAYGTTTGCGAAAAATGGCTTAACATACTCAGGAGATAATAAGCTCAAAAAGGGTGTCCAAGATTTTTGATATCTGTTTTCTATCTCTCGCTATTTTTGATCAAAGCTCAGCGATTGCTTTTGGAGTGTTGTTTAGAGTAAAAAGCGTCATAACTTTGGAAAGAAATTAAATTTCAAAATTCGGAGACACACTTTTTTGGATCATGAGTTACTTTATAAACTCTCCAAATTTTTTWWAAAATTGAATGAAATCCAAGGGACTTTTAGCTTTTTGAAGTTGAGGTTTTGGCGGCAAAAAAGATTCGAGAAAAACACATTTCTTTGTTTGGAGCTGGAAGCTGCAGGGAGCCACGATGGTGTTGGCCAAAACACCTTGAGCCTTCCATTTTGTCATCACTTGTCAAATTATCTGGTGTTCTGGACGATCGCAATGCAGGATCTTTTTACAATGACAAAGGAGCATGACAGATGTGCATATATTAAGTGACGGTACATTTCCGGTCTTGATAAAGTCACGATTTTGATTTTTCTTAAAATTTTGGCTTTTCCAATCAAAAATTGCAAGAAGTTTCACAAACATATGAAAGATAAAAGTTTAAAATTTTTCGAGCAATTCGTCATTTTTCGTATCCTAATACCTTAAGTGTAAACAACTAGATAGTCATTGTCATTTGCTTGTGGGAATAAAAAGATGCATTGAAAGGCAATTGTTTCTGCTGCTTTCTGATCGCTACCCAAAGTTGGAATGTATTCTTTTTACTCTACAATTTGATTGGTTCTTGCTGTCTAATTGACTCCGGTTATAGTAGTTGTAATGTAAGGACATTTGCAAGCAAGTTAACTTACATCAGGACAATTTTCACCAATAAGTTTCAAGATTGCATTTGCCACAGGAGCTCTATATAAACTTCCTTGAACATTATTAGCCTTTAAAACTGTGTAAGAGAAAAGACAGAGATACAAATTATAAAACATTAATGTAAAAAAATATCACAAAAAAGACACTATTTCATGCAAAATACATACCTTCATCATGAAAAAGATCAGATAAATCCATAGTCTTTGTTTCCATATTGTAGCGATTGCTCAAACATTCCTGGTCACAAGAGAAAGATATTTACTTACAAGTCAATGAGAAAAATTTGTCAATCAAATATTTACCTTTAATGCTTGCTCTGTTTCTGCATTCCATTGTGAGCTATCAGTTCCACTAAAAGCACTGCCTTCTTTACCACTATGATTTGTCATAAATGGCCGTTCACTTTGTCTAACAGTGAGGGTCAACTAAAATAGACATTGAAAAAATATGAATTACATAACCAATATTGATGTAAGATGCCACCCTGCCCATCCCACCAAAATATCTTTTTCTGAGGGCTATTTAACAAATATACATAAGTTTTTTATGTGTCTGTCCTCTTATTGACAATAAATTGTGTCATAACATTGACAAAGTAGTGTGGATCCACAAGGCATAGCCGAGTGGATCTACAAACTACTTTGATGTGTTGGAGAAATTTATCGTCAATAAGAGGACAGACACATAAAAAACTGGTGTCTATTTGTTTTTTACAATAACAAAAACGATAAAAACTTCTCATTTTCACTGATCAAAACAACCAACGGAAAGAGTGTGCGCTTGTTGATGTCAGCTTTATCTGTCTGTCCTTTCATTGGTGATAAAAAATAACCAATCAACGTGCGAGAAATTTGTAAGTTATTGTGAAAAAGGCTTATAGACCTATTGGCTGTAGACCTTAATCATTTGGTACATTTTCCCTATTACAAACCATGTGTCCTTCCCAAGAGTATCATTTATTTAATTAATGGTTGCCCATGAGAAGACACATGAATATGGATACAACTCAAATAAAGCATCTTATTCTTGAGAGAATGATATGGGGTCTGTAATGGATGCAGAGAGTCTCAAGCTGATGAAGTCATTGTTCTCTCACATACCTTGGAACCATCTTTGACAGTTATTTGATGACTGACTTTTTTTAATGCATCTGCAGCACTACTACCCTCTACAAAAAACATAGCAGTGTCTCCCTTGTAATGGAACTATTCAATAAGAAAAAGCAAAAAAATCTAAATACACGTATTACTCGTGTTAAGAATACAGGTATAAATACAGGTTTCTCCTTTGTAATGGAGGAACTATTCAATATGAAAAGCAAAAAAATCTTTTAAAATAATACTAGATGTACTTTTAACAATAGATGTAACAAGACTATTACATGTACGTAGTAAATCTCAAAAGCTTAATGCATTCTCTACATTGAAAAGTAAAGCTTGTAGCCAGTAAGTTTACTGCTTGCAAAGGGCTATCATCTCCTCTCTTTTAATTCCAAGTAAGTAATTTATTTTAGCTTTAAAGTCAACCTAAAATGGAACTTACACTGATTTAAGCATAATCTTCTATCAGTGTTGTTGCGCAACTGTCTTAGTAGTTAGTTTAATACCTTGCAGATTTATTCATTTATTTATTTTTATATAATTTATAGTATTTTATAATAGTTCATCCTTATTATCAGGCATTATATTTTCTATTATATAGCAATAGTGTTAGTTCATTCTTAGTCTCAATTAAATTTTAATTGTAATTTTTGATTAACTTTTTTTAATGTGTTCAATGGTAAATTAGGTATCCCTAAATTAGATCCCCTAGGGGAACCTAATAAAGTCTATTGTATTGTATTGTATTGTATAACAGGGGGGGCTAGCAGACTAGAGGGCTTATATGTATAACCAGTGGGGGTTATAACTAAGTTGAGCTTATAAATGTGGTTAAATGAAATTTATGCAAAGTTAGACTCCATTTGTGTTGCAGCGAATGGTCTAYGATAGCCGCTGTTTCCATTTGTTGCCTGCCTGCTATGGCCACCTATATACGTTAAACACTATGCTAGCATTATTTTTGATCATTAGCAGGGCTGAGCTATTTGATTGGTAATTACCGCAATATTGATCAGCGCTATTTATTGCTAATGAGTCAACTCGATTGCACGCTATCCATGTGATCACGCTAGCTTGACCTTAAATTCGGCCAACAATCGTTTGCATTACGATATTAGCTATCACTAGCCTCTGGCAACCACACTCTAAATGCTATATCTGGTTCTTTCCCTCCCTCCCTCCCTATGGTAGGTATATATGGGTAAGTATTCCACTGACCAGACYGTCAGTGTGACAGGTGCACGGTGAGTTGTGACAGGGTTGCCATGGTTACCACAATTTTATGTGCCAGGCTCCTCTCATCCCACCGAACAAGCACCTAACACCAAGCTCATCTACTAATGGTGAGTTTAACCAAGATCTACATGTTTGCTAGTTGTGTTACCTCAACTGGTTGAAAGGCTTCTTCTGAAGCATTTTGTAGTTTTCTGAGTAACCAATCTTTGTCGTGCTGCTTCCCTTTTACAATCTAAATGAAAAAACTACAATCATTCCTCATTTCTAACTCCTTTGCCAAATCCCTGGAGAGCCTCGTTCACAGGCTGCATTGTTTGGTATTTATAAGCCATCAGCTGACAACTAGAAGACTTATGGCTGATCAAATGTTGTGTATCAAATGTCAGTTGGCTATGAACATTTACATTTAGATTTAGTAATTGTTGTGTAAAATGTTATTTAAAAGATATTGATATAGAAATGATAAACTAATTGAACTTACAGCAACTTTGTACCAGTCTGATTTTCCTTGGGGTTGATTTCCAAGCCATCGTTTAATACCACCAGTTCCCCTGTTGTTCCCTCTGTCATTTTGAAAACCACGCCTTGAAGGTGGTCTTGTTCCATATGGCGTACTGTATTAAGACAGTAAATATTGATATTTAAGAAATATAAAACATGTGCACATGTCTCTCTACTGTGATGTAAACATGCTAGGAGCTGCAGAGCATGAGAGAAACAAGCTTAGGAATACAAAGAGTTGTAGCTGTGTGTTTCTGTACGCTACYAGCTTCCAGAGTGTTTATATTACAGTACCAATCTAGAGACTTTTTATATTGTTTTTATAAAATATTTTTGCACGAACATGTCTAGGACATGATATAAACATGGTAGCCAGCCAATCAGTGCAAGCATTTGATTTCAAATATCTTATATAATTAATATTATATAAATAAAAGTGGGGATTTAGGGGGCACTTTTTGTTTCTGTCTTGATATCAAAAAAAACAATTGCAGAGCAAGAATGATATTTTTTATAGAGAATACAGCTGTATAACATAAGCAACAAAACAAGATTTCTCTGCATAACAAATATCCATGATCATACATGTATAATATTATGTCTAGATACATTTTATGTAGAAAAATCCAAAGGTTCTTAAAAACAACGTACTATCTTGAAAAAGATGTGGCATTGTCTTCTTCATCGCCCATGCTTTCATCATCTTCTTCATCAATCAGGTATGACCTTGGTGTGGGATTCTGTGGATTGGCTCTTCCTCTACCACCTCTMCCCCTAGGCCTCCAGTAGTTTCCTCTACCACGACCTCTCTTTTGACCTCTTCCTTGACTTCTGCCTCGATATCCTCCTCTATTAGAGTTTGAGCTTGAATCTTGGTTATCTGTAACAAATATATTATCGTCCTTTGTCAAAGACATATAACTGGGCCCCATACGTTTAACATACAGCTGTACCGTATTCTTCGTTTCCATGTTATGTCATCGCGGCCATGTTGGGACCATTTAACAAAAGATTTCTCATTAGCATCCATTGTTAACGGTACCACAATGGCCGCCATGTTTTTGTCTTTTAACTCTCTTGGGAATGCTTGCAACCCATCAATATACGTACAGCTTTATATCCATAAACCCTCTCTCCCAAAAATGAAATTAGCCAAATCGTATACTGCTGTGTTTGTTAGCTGAGTGAACTTTTTTTAAACACAATACTTGCTTTGACAAATTAATTATTGTTAAAGTAAAAGGAAAATGTGTGTAAGTTATTTGCTCCACAGACATGACTTTATTACAGCTGAAGGCTAGGACAAAACTGTAAGTGCAAAGCAATCATTTTATTGCCAATAATAACAAACAAGACCTATCAGACTTAGTCACAGGATATCACATACTAAATGTAAGCAAAATAGAACGAATAAGRTCATCAAAAAGAACGGGTTTTTAGAACTAACTACATAGGTTTACAACGTAATCGGAAGACATTACTGTTCTTACCTTGATCGAACGTCCGAGAGCCTTCTCTTGTGGTCGTTACCGATAATGAGGCATCCTTCATTGCCTTCCCAAACAGACCTGCCATTTCAATAAGTCCTAAGTAACGAGGAAGGAAATAAAAACCGAGAAAAAGACGCTGTTGAACAATATTTATACAATAATCCTCGCGACACTAGAGAAAAACGTTTGCGCATGCTTGCCGTATTTGATAGAACATACACGGGTTGTTACTTCATGTATGACCACACGAACTGGCACTATCTTGGGGTTGTGTGATATGGTAGTGTTGCAACGTTCGGTGTCAGCTTTAGTTATCCGTGTAGGTGCAGCACATGTGGTTGGTGTAATACCCGTAGTACCTGTAGTATCCGTAGTAGGTGTAGTAACTGTAGTAGGTGTAGTATCTGTAGTAGGTGTAGTATCCGTAGTAGGTGTAGTAGATGTAGTATCCGTAGCACCTGTCGTATCTGTAGTACCTGTAGTAGGTGTAGTATCCGTATAGTACCTGTAGTACCTGTAAAATAAAATAAACACTGTCTTATTGTTCTTTAGGTGGTACTAGTTTCATATATATTGTAAATTGCTGATTGGAGTGTTTATCAGTATTCGATAGTGCACACATTTTCGTATGATTGAGAGCTCAATAAGTTCTTGATCAGCGCAGCTCTACAAGACTTATTTCGATCCTTTTGAATCTATTTAATTCAGTTTATAGCGTAGCTGCCACGTGAGCGGAGCCCCATCGGACCCCATACTATCTATTACAATAGTAAGAATGGTAATCTATCGAGTTGTTTTTTCACCACTTTGTGCGCCATCATCTTGTTCTTACGTTCCTAATGAAACTATAAAATCGGCGTTTCAAAAATATTATAACTTTGTTCTTTAACGAAAACTACAACAGGCAGCAAAATTATAAACAACAATTCAATTACAATTTGATATTTTAAATGGACCCAGTTTTGAAGTTTGTATTTTGGGATTTCAACAGTGTTAGCTCAGAGGAGAATCGGAAGAAATTAGACGTTAAAGAAAAAGAGTTTTTGCGAAGAGGCGTGAGAAAGGAAGGCATGAAGRCGGAGGAAATCTCACAGACTGCAAAGCGGTAAGCAGGGAGAGAAAGAAAACGTGAATTCCGCCGAAATTTCGTGGAGGAGGAAAAATAAAATGAACGTTTATGTCAAAGAATTCAGTTAGAGACAATAATTCATGGAGGAAAAGGCAATTCACTAAAGAGGATTTAGGGGAAGAAGATTTAAGCTAACGATGGGTTTTTGTGATTGAAATCCCTAACCGAGAAAAAGTGGCCTTTAACAAGAAAAGCCTGATTACACTACCAGAATAACTTTGATTTCAATTGAAAACACTTCATAAAAGGTGCAYTTCATTGATGTTAAATAAGATATCGCCAAGAAGTTGATTTCGGCAAATTATGTTTACAGTAGCTGCAGAAACTCTCGACACGGCAGTTGCTTCGCCAAACATCAACAGGACAATTGGGTGGTTAATTATTGTCATTTTAATCATATTTTCCTTCAGTATCTATGAACAGAAAAGCGACATTTGAAGCTTTGAATTTTTTATTGTTTCATGCTGCCATCTAAGATATCTATAAGATATATTGGAAAACCCTTGACGCATTTCAGGTGGGGCGCAGTCTTTTGTTTAACTAATAAAGTAAACACACCTACAAAAACGAATGTTTTCGGCTTGTTCTGCAGGTATCTTTATACGTAGCTTCCAAAAAATGATTTTCAAAAAAATTTGTCTTTGGAAAATAAATTTTGGCCAGCAATCCGCAAAATTTTGCCTGCCCAGCGCAGTCCCCTAGACAGTATATTTTGTCATACCTATATCCAATCTCGAGAAAGTAAGGAAAGTCGAGGTTTAAAATAACATTCATGGTTTTATTTAAAATGATATATTATACAATCTCTATATTTCAACTAACTTGGGTTTAAACATTGCTTACACTGTGGAAATTCCTAAAAAAACCATTATGGGTTTCAAACACAATGAAGGGTTTTTTTGTTCGTTTGTTTCAATTTTCACTAAAAACCTAGACAAGCTGAGACTATAGCAAAGATTATGGATATAATTGCATTTCAAGTGCTGTAAGGGACTGGTTATAAAG
>NW_022259381.1:1869-12035 GCF_009602425.1 Actinia tenebrosa | reverse complement strand
CACCATCACCATACTCATCACCATCACCATACTCATCCCCATACTCATCCTCTTCCTCTATCTCATCCTCATTCTCATCCCCGTCGTCTTCGTCGTCCTCGCCCTCGCCTATGCGATCGTCCTCGCCATCATCATCATTATTTACTTCAACTCTCSTTCTGTCGTCTTCTCCATCATCCACTCCATTCTCGGAACGGCTGCTTGTGCTTTTTCGCAGAGCTGGTAAGAAAAACAGTATAGTGCTCTATTTTGACTGAATATAAAGTGTTTTACATTATGCGAAAAATTCCCTGAAGGGGTGTCGTTCCAGAATTTGTACATGACGCCTGTTTGGCATAATATGGAGACAAACGACACACACCGCACTAACAAACTTTCATGTTGTAAACGTGAGAGGGGTAAGACTGGAATATATGTGTGTGTGTGAGAGATATCAGTGAAAATTAGGTGGATATCTCAGTGAAGTAAGCAGTTGTTTAGGATCCAATTTCCAAAAAGGACCCTTGTATAAAGATGTTCTGCGGGTATCCAGCTTAGTACATCGTGTGTAAAAAATGTTCCATAGTTACCCTATGTTCATTTTATGATCAGACGCGTAGACTACCGGAGACTATATATAGCTTTCCTACTTATTACCTTCACGGATAGTTTTCAGGCTTTCGGAATCAAAGGCTCGCTCGTATATGTAGGTAGCTCTTACATTCTTCCCATTAATTTTACGGCATTGGCTTTTTCCTGTCAGGAAATTAAAAGGGTTAATACTGTTGAAGCACGCTTTCACTTTCCCGTATTCCCTTCTATCCAAGCTGTTTAATGCGCATTAAATATCCGTTTTCGATGCGGCGTTAATCACTATTATTAACTATTAACTAACCTTTTTTTTCCTTCTTTAGGATTGCATTAACAGTCGAGCTGCTGTACTGCTTGCCTTCATAAAAGGCCGGTTTTAAGACGATACTGGAGACGTTATCTGATTTCCCTGTACAGATTAATTTTTCTACCTACAAACAAAATCAATAAAGCATTAAAAACTGCATATAGGTCAAATAACAACCATTTATCGTCCCATTTCATAATAGCACAAATGTGGAGTGTCAAAGACTCGTAGATTGTATCCGTTCCGTCGTAATAAATGTGTTTGACCCGACTCCCCAATTCCAGTTATGTGGTCAGAGTAAAAATCATTTTAAACATGGAACCAGTAGCATTGACCAATCTATATTATCACCTCCTCGTGGATAGAGCTTTTGACGTATCCCAACACGTCTTCCACCAGCATTGCGATGACATCAGTCTGCTGAGCCTCCAATTCCGGCATTTGTTCTATCTCCAAGGCACAATTCTGGTTTCTGACCACAAAGGGTGCCACTATATCCTCGAAGTACGTTAAGGCATCTTTGTAGTCGAGGTCCAGGATATCACAAATCTGATACGTAACAGTCAAATGATTTACTTATTTAGTAGAGATCATAGGTGAAAGTGTACAAGTTCAAAGGCGTCGGGAGTTGTAACAATATATACCTACATAATGTCACATAAAGGCTATACAGTAAGGGTATGAATTTCAGTGAAATCCCGCTCCGCCCTACGTGCTTGGGCTCTTTAGGATTTATCGAATTATGCGTTGGGGGTTGTTCTTTATGAAAGGCAAATTTAGCGTCATTCTAAAATTTCAAACAATAGCGGATACTGCAATAGAACAAAATTAAAAATAATACAAACTTTACATACCTCCTTGACAAACCAAAGGAGAACGGCATATGATGATACCACATCACCTATGGCTCCATCCAAAACAGAGGCAACATTGGGGATGTGCTGGTCAGCAATTTCTCTTACTCCCCTTTCCTGGACGACGTTACCTAATGCAATAAACTTCCCAATTGCGGATGAAAGAGCGCCAGAATTGATGGCAGTCTTAAGTCTGATATGTGATGTTATTTCCTGGTGTGTTAAACCCCTTATAGAGCTTCCAGTGAAGGGGATGTATACGATCCTTGTGACTTCCCTGAAATTTATGATAAATTGCATCAATATATAACTATCGATGAAATATCTATATTTATCCTCTATCCTTCACCGAAGAATTGATATTTTTTTGAAAATATCACTCAAAGATAAAATCAGTATTTACACACACGTAATGTCCTCTATTTTTAGAATCCCGCAAACTAAACCATTGTCACAGCAACATTTGTTTTCCATTTATTGTTCTATTGAGAATCTTATCGAGAGTCATTTACTTCATTAATATGATTAAGAGTTGTTACTTACCTCGCCGTAGCATTCACCACCGCATTGGAGGTTAAGAGAAGTGCGGACCGTACCTCCTCCTTTCCTCTGGCAATTGTTGATTTTGCACATCCGGAATAGAAGTCAACGAAGATTTCGCTCAGTTTGTCTATATGCTGAGGATCGTCTATAAAGACTCCCATTGCATTTTCATTTCCCGCCTTTAGGATAGCCTCCTTGGAGCCTGACTTGGTACAGTGTTTAGGCATACCTTTGATAGTGAGGCAAAACACATTTATTTTTAAACTGCTTTATATATATGTTTACTCTGTTCAGGTTGGGGGAGGGGCATTTGGGTTGCGGTGATCGTGAATCCTCATGATGCGATGTTATTGATATTATATTATTAGTGTTTTGGAAGCTTTTTGGTAGGGGTGCTAAGAACTTCTTAACATTAACTTACCAAGAACAGCCAGTCCCATCATCATGCTGTATGTCTTCCCCCTTCCTGATTTACCGACAAAAATGGATACAGGACATCCATCGAAATTTTTTCGAAGGATGTCCGCGTGCATGCCCATTGCAAAACTGCCAAGTGCCAGCAATGCAGCACCGAAATTGTGCTTAAAAACAGCTTTTGCAATCTGTATTTAAAAACAAAAGCAAAGTAATTAATAAGATAGCATTGAATGAAATGGGTATAGGTGGAAACATTTTCATTTATAACAATATTTTGTAACAACGATGTAGAAATATACTCTAAAAATAAGTTAATTTCAGAGTTCTTACGGGCATGATATTGGCCAGTGGTTCCGCACTCAACGGCGTATTAATTGTAATTCCCACCTCGTTGCTCCCGGGAACGTAAACAAATTTTTGTTCTTTTTGGGGGATCAAACCACCCTGGAGGTCCACGTGTACCTGAAAATAATCATTACAATCAAACTTAGAAAGTAGTGAATGAACGATAAATTTCTTTACAGAAAGTGTGACTCCGGAATTATTATTTCAGGTTCTTTTTCTCTTGTGTTTGCTCAACTGTAATGCTTATGGAACAAAGCGAGTTTCGGGCACCGAGTAATTCATACTTTTAAAAATTATCACCAAAATATTACAGTTTGTAGGTTTTTCCGATGCTAGATTGTTGCTTTTCTTCTTTGTCCCTTTATTCAGAATGATCTCAAACAATATATAGCTACCCGTTTCGTATTCAAACATAAATTTCAAACCGCAAATATAACTTTTATCCTCGGTTTATCAAGGGAATGGCACAGCATGGCTACATCAAACAGTTCCTAGTATCTTCAAAATATGACCGATAAACTATTTCACGGGCTGCTTTCTAACCACGATATAATCATTTGAAAAATTACTTTGTAACTAAGAGTAACAACAATCGAGAACTTTTCAATTCTACACTAACCTATCCTTATTGGAGATGGGAAATAGTATAAGTCACAATTTTTCTGGTTTATTTTAGTAAATTGTAGCCTGCGCTGCCTCCAGATTTTCTGTCGTAAAGTAAACGAGTAAACGTTCGGAGGCACGCAGGCTACGTAAACTGCTGTGCCCTCGAAGTTCAAGCAAAGCTTCTTTGTGCTCTGTTTCCACCTGAGCGATAAATTTTGTTTCAGCCAATCATAGCGCGTTTAGCTTTCTTTTTTTTTTTCGCGGACCCTTGTGTTCGAATTGGCGTTACTGTTTTGAAAGACGATTATTTTTGCTATCACCTGGTCAAAAGTACTTATTTAACAAGGTTAGGTTTTACTATAGAATTACTTGTTTTGGATAATTTTGCAATATTGATTAGTAGCCATCACAGGGCCGACGATTTTAACTGTGCATACTTTCTTTGCGCGCCGTGCTTACCACTAGTCAGCAGGTTCGTTAATGTATGAGCTCAGATTTATAGCACAAAGCATGATGGCAGACTGGGTTCTTTTGCTTTTTTGGCTCTTCTAAAAATTCATCTGACAATTCATCAAAAATTCATCATTTTTTCTGATATTTCCTTTGACTTTCCTATTCTATTTTAACAAGACAGGACTCGGTGTTTTTCAGAGTATTTTGTGCTAGTAATTCGAACTCATGCACATTTTATTGCCAATTCTCTATCACGTCTTTAAAACTTTTAAACAACATTATACATACCTCATCTGTCAATACGAAAACATCTTGTACATTTCGGTTTTCACATGTCGTTTTTCCAATGCAAGTGGTGCTGATCCTTGACTCATACCGATCACTTTCAAGGAACTTGTTTATCTTCTTGACCAAAACTGTCTTAAACATGTGTTCACTTAGCGAACAAACAAGGCCTCCGGTTCCTTTTTTTCTTAGGACCGAGTTTGCGTAACCTACGAAGTCGTCCCGTTTTGGGTTTGATGGAACAAACGAACAATACCTAACAAAAAGAAAAGAAAGAAGTATGATGATGGAAATCCAGTCCAATAAAACAACGTTTGCGTTTGAGCGTGGAATCTAAAATCTAATTTCGAAACCAAAGAAGCCTGGCTGCATTTCTAAATAAATGCTTCAAGAAATAACTCTCATGAATATTGATAATTTAAATCACCAATGTGAATTAATCAAGGAGAAGCACCAAGAAGTCAGTGCATAGGGGGATATATCTATTCCAATGTGGTGCAAACACCACAATCTATTAGTTTATCACTAACATATATTCACTTAAAATATAGTAAACTTACGTTTTCGATTCGTCGCAGAAGACCTTTATTTCAATGATGTAGCCGTTTGCGTTTTGTCCAATCACTTGGAGTACTGGTTTGAAGGTGAAGTTTGAAACAGCCTTCAAGATTTCAGTAGTTTCTTCGCCTTTTTTTTCCTTGGTGAGAAGACACATGCGGCGGTTTCTCTCAACCAACTTATCCTTTGCCATATTAATTAATGTTACTCAGAACAGCGTACGTTACCTCAATGAAGTGGCTACAAAACTAAATGCATCTCTCTATTTTATGGTGATTGAACTCCATGATCAAATAACCGCTTTTGATAACGAACTTCCTTTCACACATACCGCGTACTAATTCTGACTAATTAGCAAGGCGGCAAAACGACAATTTCACCTAAATTGGAAAACTAAAGACCACCCCAGTGTAGATGCCAAAACGAAAAAAATAGACAGTACGTGTACGTTTGAAATGTTTACCGAAAAGTCATTGAAAATTACACTAAACTAATGACAATACCTGAAATTTGTCGAGGCAAATGCCTCGCTTGCCTCGTCGTAGCTACGCCCTGCCCTGATCAGCCAACAGGCAGACGATTGAATCTTGCGTAAATCGGGAATTGCGAATAGGAACTGATTGTAAAGAGGGCGGTAGTGGGGCAATAAGAAAAGCTGACGCCGGGTAAAGGGTTTCTTCTTTTACGCTAACCGCTCCCAGTCACTTCTAGATTAAGTTTTGAGACTTCGAGAATAGCTATTGCTAACTAGTTAGAACCGTTCCACAACGGAAGAATATTATTATTTTGTTGGAATGTATAATTCTGTGTAATATATATATATATATATATATATATATATATTACACAGTTGTGTTTATTGCAAGGATCTGTCATCATTGCTGACTAAGAGGTGGTCGCATACGAGAGAGAAAAAACAATAAAAAGTTCCAACAATTAGACTCCAAAGGTGGTCAGCTTTTATACGAGAATGTTCGTTCAAAGAGAGTTAAGTCAAGTCAGCAGAGACTACAGCCTGGAATTTGTCAATAAAAGTCATCGTAAACTGACGAGTAGGATAGATCAGTTTAAAAGTTAAATGAAGCAATACAACGACCTATCTAGTTAAGTACATTTGAATATTTTGTAGGATAGATCATGTTGATCAAGTCGAAAATATAATCGCAGCGCTAAAAAATAGTATTATTGGTACCCTCGACCCCCGACAGTTAGCTACACTCTCTCTTAAACAAAAGTTTTTTTACAAGTGCCGTTTAATCAAGTGACGAATAGCGTCCGGAAGCTATGTTGCCCGCTTTCAAGGCTTGATTGTTCTGTTCGCTGCATTGGCCATTTTCACACTAGCCAAGATACACCTTTGTCAGTCGCGGAGTTTGATTGACTGGATTTTAATGTTCCCGGCTTCTTGAAGTCATAAAACTATTTGATATAATTGTGTTACTGATGAAAAATAGTTTTAAAGAACAAGTCTCTGGCCAATTTCTTTTATGATATAACGTGTGTTTTGCATATATAAGTATGTCTTGTACGCAATACCTTGCATCTTTACCAGAAACGCTGACCGGTAGCTGACCGGTAAAACAGGCTAATGAAATAATTCCATTAACACTTCGTTCGCGTTGATTTGTCCTGAGACCAAAGTCCAGTCCATGTTTTAGTACATGCCGTTGCTCAGCACCGATTTCGTGATTTCCTGTAAATCTCTGATAGTGGAAGAGTTGTAATACATGTTGTTTTCAATACATGTTTCGGAATTCTACTCTTATCAGTCTTAAGTGTAATGATGAATAAATAGCGCAAAGTATAACTAGTGCATTGAACAAATGAATATCTTCATAAGACAATATTGGGTTTTCTGGTTTTATTTATTAAGTCTTTTTTTTACTGACAAATAATGTGCAGGGACCTCATGAGCTTTCGGCAATGCACCGTAGTGAAAAGGTGTTTCGTGACGTACGAAGCAGTATCTGAAAAGAGACGTTGCTAAGGTACGCTCACTTGTGCCAAGATGTCCCGTGGTTTCGGCGATAAGATCAACGACATCGTGCAATTTGTGTTGCAAGTTGTAGAGGGAGTGTTACTCGTGTTAAAGTTAAAAAGCTCGGACACTATACTATCAATCGCTTGAAACTACTTACTCATTTCAAGGACGATAAAAGGGTACAGCACGTTTGATGCCGCGGCGACAATGAAGGGCACCCAACCACCATTCAGTTCGATAATGCAGTACGCTCATTACTGACCACCTTAGTGGATCCGCCTCCTGAAGGGGCTTTGAATTACGAATAAATTTAATAACTCATGCATCATAAATGAGCTAAAACGTGAAGGGGTGTGTTTAAAGTATGGAACATGCCCGGAACACCCAGAATACCCCTAAATATGCTTAAAATATCATACAAAATAGCAAATAAGAAAGGAAATGAACTGAAGAGCAACAAAAATTAATTAGTAATCTGTGAGGGCTCTTCAAAGCCTAGAGATCTGATTTACCAGTAAAATGTATGTAATGCATGGTGTTATGTTAGGGGTGGTCCGCGTGTTCCGGGTGTTCCGGTCATGTTTCGGGTGTTATCTAAACTCGGCTTAAAATGTCCATAACTAAAATAATTGGGTGTTACATTTTTCTAATTGGATGATCTGGAGGTTACTGGCCAACAGTTCTAACAGTTCTTTACGAAGTAGTGTTCATGAGCAAAATTTTTCCTACACATTTAAGATGTTAAAATTAACTTTTTTCGTCTTGCACGGTCTCATTCTTAGTACCAGCGGAGTAGTCATTCCTGATTCAGCTCTTGAAGGCTACTTGAAGCAGCTCACTTCAGATTTTCAAGATGATCCAATAAATAGCAGATTTGACCATATCATTCCTCCTCCAAACTTTGGAAATAATGGACAATCCACGCTATGGCCAAAAGTATTCATCTGGTGCCCAATGGACCACTTTAACCTGGACATATTGTGCCCTATTCATCGCATGTCAATGAAGGCAGGATTCTTTACGGATAGAGTATTGAAAAAAGATCCAAGAAACCCACGTTTAGTATTTGATTTAAGAGGCAACCTACTTTTGATACAAAGAGTATACATATGCCAGCATGGAAGAATCCCTCACAGATACTTATCAGCTAGCCTGGAAATTTTAGAAACTTTACCAAAACTTTATAGAAGTGCCTGTTTTCCAATTGTTATGTTTTACAAATCCGCGTGCACGAAAGAAGTGGTGGATTTGATAGAAACGCAGGTCTTACAAGGTGTGAGTTTTCTGAAGATGTGCTACGGAATTGCCGCAATGAATTTCAATGAATATCGTGAACGCATGGAACGTTTTTCTCTTATAAACTATGGCGATAATGCAACAGGTTGTAATCAACTGGACGGGTTTTACTCAAACGAAATTTTTAGATTTCCAAGCAACGATAAGATAATGGAGATTTTTTTAGCAGATTTCAATTCAAAACAGTCCACCTACAACAAGCAGATGGAAGAAGCAGCTCGAGTTAGTAATTGTTTGACGTGTGACCATACTTTTAAAGTCAGTAAATATATTGGTTCTTCAAGAGGCAGTGACAAGAAATTTGTAAGGCAATTCGAAAACCTTTACATTTTGATTAACGAGTGTCGACAAGTTGTTGGCTGGCGTCTAACAAG
Organism: Actinia tenebrosa; assembly: GCF_009602425.1. The sequence continues at coordinate 3,446 of NW_022259381.1, read as the reverse complement.
GACAACAGCGTTTGATGAGGTACAAGACTTATTGGAAGATATCAAGAGTGTCTTGAAGGAGGACTTACAACTGGTAATAGTTGATGATTGTTGTAAAGTAAGTGCAAAATACAAATCAATATTTCAAAATGTAGAAGTTAAGCTGGACATTTTTCATGCAGTGCAAAGAATTGTTAAAACTTTCCCTAAAGGTACGGAAGCGTCAAAGCAAATTTCTAAAGATTTTGGATTGATTTTCAGAAAGGACGGAGACTGCGGGGACAGTCGTGAGCAATCTACACCTGATCCCGATGTAATAGAACGAAATCTCAACAACTTCATAGATAGGTGGCAAGAAATACTTAAATCCGAATCACAAGCAAAAACTCTGCACGAACTGGAAAATTTGAAAGTGCATATACGGAAAGGATGTTTATCCCAGATTCCTCCTGGTTATGGTACCGAATGTAATGAGCGCCTCCACCACACTTTAAATGACTCTCTTCTTTGTGGTTCTTCAATAATCAGCCCTGAAATTGCGATTGCAGTTTTAAGTTTAATTTTCTACGGAATTAATTGTCAAAAAAATGGAAAGAAACATAAAAACAACGCCAGAATTGTACCATTCATACCTCTACCGAAACATGTGCTACGAAAACGGGAAGAGGCGGTGAATTACGAAATGAAAAACCCTTTCTTTAAAACCAGCGACGGTAAAAATGTTCCAGATAAGGTATGGGAGAAAAATGCTGTACAGAGCGGTAATTTTGACAACATACACACAGAACCCGAAATAGTAATAATAGAAGGTGTCGGGGATTTGCTAAACAACTCTATGTCAGCCGTTATTTGCGATAACACCGTTAAATTATATGAAACTCTGGACAAGGTTGGCAATCAGTGTAACGACAGAAGTCTAAGTGTCTCCGATTTGCCATTAATGCAGCTGTTCGGAGTTAAACAAGCACTGATCACTGATGAACACTTGGTTGATTCTCAACAAGCAAAAGAACAACTGTTATCGAGAAATCTCCAATCATTTAATTTAACAATCGATCCTGTGGACGGAGATGGAGATTGTGCCTTTTCTTGTATCATCAAACAATTAAAGAAATCTTGCGCGTGGAAAACTACAAATACACATTTGCAAAAGCACCTGAACGAACTGGGCTTAACTGGCAGTTTTGACAATGACGTTTTCCGTCTTCGTGAACTTTTCGTCAATTCTGTACAAAGTAATGAAAACTACCAGATGTTACTGGGAGTCGATGAAAGGGAACTTAATTTTGAGACAGAGAGATTTCGTGATCAAGGCACATTTTGTGGAGAAATGGGCGATCTGGTAATGAAGGTTTGTTCCGATCTCTTGCAAGTTCCGATAATAGTCGTGACAAGTATACCTGGATGTCCATATTTGCCTTTCATTCCAGAACAGCAGGCCACAACCGAATCTCTCTACCTTAGTTTCAATAACTATGGTCCAGGTCATTACGATGCTACATCATTGCTCGAAGGTCAAGGTACAAATTTAGAGAGCAATCCATCCATATCATCAATCCATCCTTCCCTCCTTCCCTCCTTTCCCTCCCTCCCTCCCT
>NW_022259370.1:248583-261815 GCF_009602425.1 Actinia tenebrosa | reverse complement strand
TTTACAATCTTCGCACTCCATATATAGACTAACATATTTGCGCTGTTGCCCCCAACCACACTTGGAGTGGGTTGTTTCCGTAGGTGGATTTTTGACACGGGTCTTGCCCGTGTTGAGATTGCGCTGGAACCCCCATTCCCTATACTACTTAAGTATAAACAATCCCACTGTAAATTAAAGTGTGGCAGGTGCCGAGGTTGACCCGTGGCGAGGTTGGCATGGTCACCTCTTGCTAGTTGATAGCCTTGCTTGTCACTCAGTTTTGAAGTGACAAGTTAACAATTATAAATTCTATACACTTTTCCTAAAATATATACTTTATTTTGTATAAACTTCTTTAGCTAGTTAGTAATGTTTTCCCATTTTAATAATGATAATAACAAATAATAATAATAACAATAACTTTATTGAGAGTGTCTATGGATTTAGCTTTAAAAACTTACTGAGGACACTATCTCTTATCACTTAACCAGGACATCTTAGATCCATCCAAAGGCTACAGTAGTAAAGACGGTGCAGTAACTGTTGAAGTACAAGTAGTAGCTGATGCTCCACATGGTGTAGCGTAAGTACAAATTAGGAAAATTTATATTCATCGTGCAAACATCCTATTTTATCATTTTTTGATGAAAGGTCATAATTTACTACTGGTATTTTTTTGTTTTCAAATATTTTTTAAATTTTAGTTGGGACTCTAAAAAGCATACAGGATATGTTGGTCTGAAGAATCAAGGTGCTACATGCTACATGAATTCATTGCTGCAGACACTTTATTTTACGAGTGCCCTTTGCAAGGTAAAATTACTTATACTATTATACCCATAATCAGAGCTTAAAATTATGGACAATCAACAGACAATGGTGGCCTAAGTTGGCACTTGTATGGTCAAACACCTCTAAGGCTGGTTCTTTTGAGTGATATGGCAGGTCTTCTTGAACAGTCATGTTGCTGGTCACATATTGGGCAGTCACAGTATGTCCAGCCATAGAGCAGCCATTATTTTCTACCTCCACTATAATGAATTATTTTCATGTTACACAGGCTGTGTTTCAAATGCCGACTGAGAATGATGATCCCAATAAGAGTGTTGCTTTTGCATTACAAAGAGTCTTCTATGAGCTAATGCACAGGTATACTGTAGGATTTGATATCATCATCAACATATGAATCATAATCATAATCATTATCATCTGTATCACCATCACCATTGGTCCCCTCATCATCATCGCCATCATCATAATTCTGAACATTATCAACACCATCATTTATATCTTCATTTTAATAGCACAGCGCACTGATTCTAAAATAGCTTAAAGATTCGGACAAACATTGCATCCTGTTTAACCGCTACGAGGATTATACGAACCAATTTTATTATTTTTACTTAAAGTTACAATAATAACCTATGTAAACTAAGATCAACTGCGATCGGCTGTGAAAATTATCTGCTGACAGTAAACTTGTGAATTTGTTTGTCCGAATTTCGCCTTTGTCTTTGTTTTTATGACGTCACGGTTGCGCTGTGCTATTAATTTTTATCATCATTATTTTTAATCACTTAGTTTAACTAGCTAAGTGAGTGACATGTTTTTGTTTTAGTGATAAAGCTGTTGGAACTAAAAAACTGACAAAATCGTTTGGGTATGTTGTTTCTTCCCTGGTTTATTTATTATTGCTAATTTGTTTATTCCGTCCATATTTTCAATGGCATGATATAAATGTTGCTTGGTAATTTTTACTTAGGTGGGAAACTTTAGACAGTTTTATGCAACATGATGTACAGGAATTGTGTCGTGTGGTAAGTACAATAAAAATATATGTGTCTTTGCTCAGAAAATAATGCAAGTTCAGATATGGAGTACATATCGCTCTGCTGGGCTACCTGTGGTATGATAGTACCCACATTATGGGGTCCCTGTGGTGATAGTCCAACGGGGATTCCAAATAGTAAAAATCTGTTTTCTGTTGTTTATTTCTTATGAATTTGTTTTTCTATTTCTGTTTCAGCTTCTTGACAACATGGAGAGTAAAATGAAAGGAACTTGTGTTGAGGTACTTTTTATATTTTGCTCAGTTTTTCATTTCTAATTTCTAGTTCAACTATGAAACTATGGAATTAAAGATGTTTGTTGATATTTGTTGATGTAATATAATATTTGTTTCAGGGAACAATACCAGAGCTTTTAGAAGGGAAAATATTTGTGAGTATCATCATAGTTTATTTTTAAATTAATGTCAAAATGTATAGATATATAGAAGATGTGTGATGAACATATTTAATTGCATAATTATAAGGCCTATTTAATGTTTTACCATTTCTGACCATGTCATTCACTTGAATATTATTCATTTAAAAAGAGGAATATACAGTCATCTCTTGTCTTGCAGACCCAACCCAATATTATAGACAACAGCAAAATCCCTGGCAAAAAAAAATGTTGACAAAGAAATTACTCTTATTATTGCAGATGCTCACTATTATGGACAAAAAGTGACTGTTGATTGTAAATACTGTACATAACAAAAAATCTTATATTCAGCCAAAAATCACCCATAAAATCTATCAATGTCCAGATAACAGTCAGATGTACATACATTGTACAACAATCATTGAATTATGTCTACGCCCTTTTTTCCTCTTATTTTAGTCATACATCAAGTGTACCAAAGTTGATTACGTGTCAACAAGGTAAATATATATCTATATCTATTTTATCTACTTTTAATATGTTATACATATACGTTTTCGCTTTAGATATACTAATTTGATGCACATTTTGTCCAATTGTTTCGAGATTATTAGCTTTATTATTAGTTTTATTGCAATTGCTTGTGAATAGTTTATCAATTTAGTTTTATTTACCTTTGTATACAGTTCGTTAATTCAGTTTTATACTGCTAGAGGACTCAATAAACTATTATTATATTATTATTATTTATCTCATTTTTAAAAATTTTAAATCAGTTTTGTTTCACCTGATTTATTGTGTTTTTATTTTTTAAATAGAATATTTGATTTGTTTTTAGATTGGAGCCTTTTTACGATATTCAACTCAATGTAAAGGGGAAGAAAAACAGTGAGTATTGTCCCACAAGTAAATCTAAATAATTGAAATTTAAAAGAGCTCTTTACCTTGGGTGTAATGTTTTCCCATTTCATTCCATGTGTCATTCCCTAGAGTATCATTTCTTTGTTTAACATTTGCACATAAGAAGACACATGAATATGGATACAACTCAAACAAAGAAACTTATTCCCAAAAGAGTGACACATGGTCTGAATTGGTGTATGGGAAGTGGGAAATAAAAAATGGAATAACAGCAACTTTCTTTCATTTTGTTTTCAGTTATTTATTTTTTCATTTGCATAGAAAAAAGAGAAAGTTAATGAGGATATTTTTCATTTTATTTCCATTGAAAAAAGTGAATGGGAATATTGCTTCATTTTCTGTTTCAGTCTATGAATCCTTTAAGGAATACATAGAGGTAGAGCTACTTGATGGAGACAATAAGTATGATGCTGGGGAGCATGGTTTACAGGTGAGTGCCTTACAATGGCAGCGTCTATGTCTGTCTCCCCTTGGTTTAACTAGCAATGCAACAGTTCCTTTTCTCATTCAGTAAATACTGCTGTGTTTTATGACTACAGACTCATTTGTACAGGCTTAGCCTTGCTTAAGAGCAAATCGTAAGCAAAAGTCAACTGTAATCTAAAGGATGTGCAAGTTCTACAATACCAATGTTTTGAAATCCCACGGGCTTTTAATGGTTTCTGTGTAAATAGCTGACTTTTAAACGAGGCTAAGCCTGTACAAATGAGTCTGTAGTCTTCAAAAACAGTGGTATGCATCAAATGTGTTGCTGGATTTCATTCTAGATGGTGGCTAGTGGTGGTTGATCTTTGTTTGCTTAACCCCTCACTGCCGGCTATTTAATGATCAAATGGAAAATCATTAATATTGAGCTAGTACAGGACACAGCTGCCTATTTTGTCAAGAGATTCTCCTACTTCTAGTGCTATAAAGTGGCCAACTATTTAGCAGCCACTTGACAAATTCCTAAAAAAAGAATTGAATCTTTATTCATTTTATCAACAGGAAGCCAAAAAGGGTGTTATCTTCAAAAAGTTCCCACCTGTGTTGCATCTGCAGCTGATGAGATTTCAGTACGACCCGCAAACCGATGCAAACATTAAAATAAATGACAGGTTGGTGGAAGAAATGTACCTTTTTTTAATGCTCCRTCAAGTAATTCACAGCAAACACGAGGCACATATTATAAGCAGACTTGCAAATAATGATTGTATAATAATTTATTGTCTGCAGATATGAATTTTACGAAAAGATTCAACTGGATGATTACCTCCAGGAGCCTGAAGATTCACCAGCAAATTACACATTACATGCTGTACTAGTACACAGTGGTAAGATGTCTGTCCTAATGGCTTATATATTAGATGATGGTAGTATACCTTGGTACATTGTGCTTCACTCTATGTGTGTTATTTATTACTTTGCAGGTGATAATCACGGAGGGCATTATGTGGTATATATCAATCCCAAAGGAGATGGACGGGTAGGTTGCTATTACCACCACCATGACCATCACCAGCACCTTTGAGAAGCATCACTATCATCTACTTCATCATCGCCGTCATCATCATCATCACCATCATTATCATAATCATCGTTATTACAATAATGACTCCATTATCATTTATATCTCCAACATTACCACAGCTATCATTATCATCGACATCATCCCAATGACCATCATCATGACCATCATCATGACCATCATCAACATCACCACTAACATCAGTAGCATCACCATCATTATCCAAATGCAAAGAAATCTAATTGGATTTTCCACCCCATGGTGGACAGAAAGCCTAACAGGTTTTGCAAACCACTTGATAACGCTACCAATAGATTGGATTGGAATTTAGAAGTTGATTTTTGTGGAGGGAGAAAGAATAAAAGGAAGATATAAAAAAGTTTAGTTTTTATTGGTGCCAACTAACCATTTTCTTCATATCTTTTTGTTTTAGTGGTGTAAATTTGATGACGATGTTGTCTCACTGGTAAGTAACTAAGTGATAATTTTATTTTATGTTGGTAAATCTCAAATTCCTTGACTATAAGTGTATAAGTGTGCATAACTTGTGCTTATAGTTACGAGAAAGTACTTCCTTAATCTCATAAGTTATCTTATCTTTCTCAGGCAAGTAAACAAGAAGCTATAAACAATAATTATGGTGGCTACGAGGTTAGTAGTACTATAACAATTATATAGAAACCTTTTATTCTGTGGCCTTCATTGTTTTTAAACCCTAAAGCAACCTCTTAGCTTATCTAAGTCAGGGATCAGCTAACTCACAGATGGAACCCTGAAACAACTATTATTAGCTGATCTAAGTCAGGGCATAGCTAACTCACAGATTGAACCCTGCTACAACTTGACTGGGTCGATCTAAGTCAGGGCATAGCTAACTCACAGATTGAANCTCACAGATTGAACCCTGCTACAACTTGACTGGGTCGATCTAAGTCAGGGCATAGCTAACTCACAGATTGAACCCTGCTACAACTTGACTGGGTCAATCTAAGTCAGGGCATAGCTAACTCCTCAATCGAACCCTGAATTAACGTCTTGGCTGATCTAAGTCAGGGCACAGCTAACTCACAGATCGAACCCTGAAACAACCTCTTGGATGATCTAAGTCAGGGAACAGCTAGCTCACAGATTAAATTGGAATTTATCCATCACACTTGTATAAGCAGTTTCTTGTTACAACAAGAAGATTTTCCTAATAATAATGAATATCATGATCATTACCTAATGATTCTCTTGATTTCTAGGATGATATAGCTGTAAAGCACTGTACAAATGCATACATGTTGGTGTACATAAGGGATTGCACTATGAGTAAGTCTTGATATGCTATCCCAGAGATAAAAGCAATGGCTGGTTATCTGAGTCAGTCAAATCTTTTCCTTGCCAGTCATTTTCACTATTACATTAACATTGAGCCAGAAACAAGGTATAATGAAGCTAAAATTAATTTGGCTGGACATCAAAGTTTTCATTCAGTTTTGAAATAATATACCTCTTCGGCTCTGACTTAATGTTTTCCCATTTCAGACCACGTGTCATTCCCTTGAGAATAAGATTCTTTGTTTGAGCTGTATCCATATTCATGTGTCTTCTCATGTACAACCGAGCACAAACCTTAAACAATGAAATGATACTCTAGGGAATGACATGTGGGCTGAAATGGGAAAACATTAAGTCAGAGCCGAAGAGGTCTATAGGAGAAGATCATGAACTGCTGGAGAGACCAAGTGAACATTTCACAAATTACTAAAYCATTAATTAAAGTTTAAGAGAATTTTGCTCAGTTACTACTCAGCATTTTTTGACCCCAACCCTTAATTACAGCCCTGTGAACCAATGACTGGCGATTGACCAGGCTTTGTTTTTAGCCCTGCTATATCTTGATCATGTGACTACTATTATTTTATGCTTACATGCTTAGTGTCGATTCCATGTGCAATGCTTATTTAAATATTTAATTGCAGATGATATATTACAAGAAGTTGTGGAAGAGGATATCTCAGATTCTCTTATCCAAAGACTTCAAGAAGAAAAGTAAGAATTTTGTCTTAATATTAGAATTATTGACCACCATTTGTGGTTACAGGGCTAAAATATCAGCCAGTTACATGGACTGGTCACGTGGACTGGTCACATGGACTGGTCCCATAGACTGGTCCCGTGGACTGGTCCCGTGGGCTGGACACATGGGCTGGTCACATGGGCTGGTCACATGGGCTGGTCACATGGGCTGGTCACAATAAGTGGTCACATTGTTTGGTCTCATTAAGTGTTCACATTGACTGGATGCATTGACTGGTCATATTATTTAATAATCTAGGAAACTAGAAGTACAAAGAAGAAAAGAAAGAACTGAAGCACATTTGTATATAACAGTTGAGGTGAGAATACAAAAACTGATGGACAGATTGAAGGATGGAAGGTGGGGAATGGATGAAAAGGTGTTTGAAAGGAAGGATGGATGGATGAAAGGTGGGACGATGGAAGGATTTATGAAAGAATGGATGGATTTTTTGGAAAGTGTGGGGATGGATGGAGAGGGCATGGATGGTGGGTGGAAGAATGGGTTGGTAGTGATGGGGGAAGGCAGAAAGAGTTGATGAATGAATAAAATTATTGATTATTTCACTGCCTTTTTGCAGGTTATCACAGAGGATCAGTTTTGTGGTCATCAAGGACCAGATCTTTTTGACTTTGAAAAAGTTAAACTCAAGTAAGTATAAAGAAAGATTGCCACTGAAGCCTAACCTGATCGCATAAAGCACTCTAAAGATAAGAGCACCCAATAGACTAAGACAAAATGTAATACTTTATGCAGCTGGCTCCGGCAGCTTCCTTTTTTTTCCTCTAAAAATGTTTTTATGACCGTCATCATATTAAAGTATTTATATTTTGTTTTTCAGAATATTCAAAGTGTTGAAATCCCTTAAGCTACATGAAGTTCTGAAAATCATGGCAGATGGATTAGTAAGTGGATGGTGATAGAAAAAGAGATATAAGAAGAGAGGGAGTAAAGGGCAGATTAATTACTTTTATTGATAATATTTGAACTTTTACCTAAGATACTGCCAATGTTCCATTACTTTTACCTTTCAAAGATTCACAACCTTATTGATATAGGATTGATATTTTGTTAATATTTATCCAGGGATACCCTGTCAATCAAATAAGGCCTTGGCCTTTGCAGCAGCGAAGTAATGGTACAACAAGGCCTGCATTAATAGATCTAGATATTCACTTGGATAAAACAGTAAGTTGAATTGATCTATTGACTAGCAAAAAAGTTATAGGACCTACCTTTTCAAGAAATATCCTGATCAGCGACTAGCTGTTTAAATTAATGTTCTTTTGGTATTGCCTTTCTTTAGATAGGAAATGCTGTGGGAGCACCGTCATGGTTACTATTCTTAGAAACAGTTGATCCAGGTAAGTCTTTCAGAATTATCAGCAGACTATTTTCAATAGCTATCATCATCATCATCATCATCATTATCATTAATATAATTGTTATTGTACAGTCATCATCACCATCCTGATAACCCGAGGGGGGGTACTCTTGCCTGTTTAGGGTAGGGATGTGCCACTGAGCCCTCTGAACCCTGACCCTGTACCCTGTTCCGGTATTGCGAAAATAGATACCCTGTTCCAGAGAGGAGAGAGCGTGATTTCATGCACCCTGTTTCAGAGCAAGCGTGATTTTATATACCCTGTTCCATAGTAGAATCTCAACCATACCCTGTGTGGCGGCACRTACCCGTATAACGAATAAGGGGAGTACCCCCCGGGCCTGATAACCTTTACCGGTAACCCTTTACCGCTATTTCCAACATCATCGATCATTATCATCATCATTACTATTAGGTAGAAATCAACATCATATATTTAGACTATTATCAGTACCATCACTATAATAATTCACAGTTGCCATCCAAGCAACACCATAATCATCATCATCATCATCATCTAAACATTAATCACCTCCATGATCATGGAACAATCAATCTTCTTCATTCATACCATCATCATTACTATTTCTAAATTACCATTAAACATAATTGAGAGTATTCATTCATTTTTTGCTCTTAATCATCAAAATATCTTGACCATTGCTTTTCTTTAAGAGAATGGATGCGCGCCGCTTCCAAGCTATGATAAAAAAAGTAAGTTACCTTTGCAACCAAATCTAGAAAGCTTGAGTTCTATAGCACTGAATTCCTTAACATCCTTACAAGCAAAATTAGGGAAGATGATGGGTCATCAGTAGCCCCAATTTCGTTTAGTAATGTTTTTTTTGTTTACCTTTGTTGGTCCAAAGTATCCTTAAACCACTGTAAATAGCATTTCTGGAAACCATAGTTTATTCTTTTTGGGAGCATCATGACCCCAGACCCCCCTGGTCTCTTTTGCACAGTCAGTAGTGAGATTTGTCTATGAAATTATAAAATACAAAGTTCTGCCCCCACCCCCCACCACCATCCCTTCCTCATATTTTTGGAACCGCCCCTAATTTGACCATTATCTTTTGTGGTTGCAGACGATGTCTTGTTGTTTTTCAAGTACTTTGATCCTGTTCTGAAGTGTATAGCCTCAGTAGGGCATCTGTATGTGCCCTTTACTACTAAATTTGGTAAGTTACATTACACTATTACATCTCCCAAGCTCAACTAAAGGCTGGTACTCTGACCTCATGGCCCACAGGCCTGTGAGACTAATACATTAAGAGAGAATTCTTTTGGTATTCAAGTGGTGAGCTCCGAAAATTATTTTCTTGAAGAAAGGTTGTTGTACAAGCCTAAAATCTTGTTATTCGGAAAGTTTAACTTGTTTGGAAGTGGTGTTGACCAATGAAAGTGGAATCAAAGTGTTAACCCAAAGCAAAACTTTTATTTGAAAATGAGGTTTAGGCCTTGATTTGTTTATTTCCCATATGTTTTCTATTAAAAAGCCTGACAAAGTAACATTCTAACACAAATGCAACAAAACATCTTTTTACAATTGAAATTGAAAACACTGCTTCAAACAGGCATTTTATCATAGTACATCAGTTTCTAATTGTTTAAAAAAGGTTTTGAGTGTTAACCCAAAACGAAAATTGGGATCAAAACTCATAGGAAAGTCTAGTTTTGGGCGCTTTTTGCCATTATTGCTCACTATTGAAAAAACATTTCCTCTTAATGTGTTCATACTTTTGTGCATCATGCTGTGATGTCACCTTCTCTGTAGATGTTGATAAGTGCCATTAGTACCATCTAACTTGGTTACATAATTTTGTCTTTGAACTGCAAGGTGCTGGGTAATGTTGTTATGGATCTTTGTACTCAAGTGTTCTGTCAATCCCCTTAGTGCTCAAAATACAAATTAGAATAACTGTTATTTTGGATACCAATGACAAAATAGAAAGTGTGTGTGCATGCTGTGTGCTTTCATAAAGCACATGCTCCCATCCAATCAGATCACTAGAGTCATAACAGTCATTTAATTATAACATGATCTATTTTGTACATCATTTGCTGTGTAGTTGATCTGATGCCTTACCTGTGTGAACAAGCTGGATTACCACAGGGAACCCCTCTTTCAATATTTGAGGTATGCTAGCCTTTAATTTATATTATGTCACACCAAACACAGCCCATTTCTATTTTCATTTATGATAACGCCTTCATTAGACAGGATACACTGTTACCATACTGATAATTTCAGGTGTCCCTATATAAACAATTTGTTGCTTTGGATTTGGACTACTTTGTAAACATGGAAAAAAATATGTAGATCTTAAATCAATGAATGAATCTTGTTTTGCCTTATTCTAGGAAGTAAAAGCATATTATGCTGAACAAATTAAGGAATTAAATCAATCAATTGAAAATGTAAGTGATGTACATATGTTTTTATGGTATATATGAATATTATAGTTTTTATATGTTACCCAGAAGATGACCGCGTAGGTTGAAAGCTTGGTAGAATAATTTAATTATTATTTGAAGGTTAACAAAACAAATCTTACCAAATGAATGTATATATTGTTGCTTTGCTTAATTAATCTGTTTTTCTATCCATTCATTTATCTTTCCTGTATTCATTTGTCCCCTATTACTTCATATTTTCATAACATCTATTTAATATTTAAAATATACGAATTTCTCACAATTGCCATCCATCAAAACTCATCAATCTGCCCCTCCCGCTATTTTCAATATTCCACTTTCATCAATCATTATCATCAATTCCTTCTATCAATCCATTTCTCTCCCATCCAACTATCCATCCCTCTTTTCAACCATCCATCTCTAAACTCATTGATTCATCTCTCTCCTTTGTTTGCTTTCATCTATTTTTCACATCCCATCATTTATTTTTACTAAATAAATCCATTCATCTTTAATTCCTATCACCATTCATTCTTTCTCTTTTAGGGTGTTGAAGAGCTCACTGATGGTGACATCCTTTGTTATCAAAGGTGAGTTTGTACTTTAAAAAGTTATATATTCTTTCAAATCACTTTTCAATTTCCATCCATCCATATCCCAGAAATATCATTTTTATATTCCTGTGAAATTTCATTTAATTATTTTTTTCTGCAGAGCTGATCTGGATACAAATCTAAATGTGGTTGAGTTTTTCAGGTAGCTTAGCTTAAGGTGGCTGCCTACTTTTGAACGTTCGAATTGAGCCCACGATGTGTGCGAGCTCAAAAAACGCTGAAAAATCTACAAGATTTTATTGAAGAACCATACGCGTTTTGAGCTTCAACAGGGCAAAACCCTCAAATTTTGCACGGGACTGTATATTTTTTAATAGCGCATTTGAAAAAACTCCTAAAAATCTAGGTTATATCAACATTTTAGAAAAAGTTTAAATCACTAACACATGAAAAAATAGATTTTTGTAGGGATTTTTGTTCGACTTTATGAGATTTTTAAAGAGCACCGAAACTACAAAATATGACAAATCAAAGTATTTTTTTGTATTTTTGTCGAAAATATCCATATATTATTGTAGAATGATTGACTAGCCTTCATTCGTGCAATCATATAGTCTGCAAATAACTATTATCTTATAAATCTTAATTTTTTTCTAATCACTTCCGGTGGCGCAATTTTTACTCCAAAAGCTCGTGCGTAGGCTCCCATTAAATGCTGATTATCTCAAAAACGAGCTCGGGACACCCTATTTTTCTTTCCAGATTTGGAATCAGCATTAAATTTCAATTCGGAAAATCGAAGTTTTAAAAAAAATCAATTTCCAAAAGTAGGCAGTCACCTTAATTGAATCATATTCACTCTAACAATGTAAATATTTTATACTTATTATGTAGTTCCAAAAAATATCAAATTTATACCCCGTCATGGAGAAATTTTATTTTGACCCCTCACCCACAGAATTTCCAATTCAGACCTATTAATGAATCCCCCCCTGGAATTTCCAATTTTCTCTGTGATGGGGTATGGATATTTTTTGAACCTACACATCACACAATACTAAAAGAGTACTGATAATCTGAGGCATTCAAACAAAACCCTCTTATTTTGCAATGTTACCAAAACCATGCCAAAAGTCTAATCATTTGCAGATATTTTTAGAACAGAAGCAGCACCATTCTGCTTAGATATTTTAAGACCCTGTTTGTTGATCTGGCCTTGGGTTGGACCTCCTCTCACACTAGACTATTTCTTCTTCTACATCTTTTTCCCACCTTTTTTTGAATCAAAAAACCGTGGGCACCTAGAAATATTCTAGAAATGTTCTATTCTTTTTTGGCCAGTTAGGTTGACTTTCTAACCACGAGATAATGGAAAGATAACAATAAGACTTCTGATCGGCTATTGAACATTCTTGAAATATTTCTAAGTGCCCACGGTTTTTCGATTCACACTGTAGGAGCTTATGAAAACTTGTTAAAACTAGAATGTAAACAAGTTTAATGGGCCACATTTGTCAAGGTGCAAGGTTAATTCCCTATTACAGACCATATGTCATTCCCTAGAGTATTATTTCTTTGTTTAACAAGTGCCTATAGGAAGACACATGAATATAGAATCAACTCAAACAACCGAATCTTATTCTCTAGGGAAAAACATGTGGTCTGTAATGGGAATACTTTCCACCATGACCAATAAGGTCTACTGAATGGCACTGTGGATAAATTCTTATCTGGATGTTATGTCATTTTTAGAGATCTCCACCATCAAGTTGAAGTGCTGTTTTGTGATAAGAACAACCCTGCTGATCCTGGTTTTACTGTAATGCTGTCAAGAAGAATGAATTATATACAGGTGTGAAATCAAATATTGAAAACACCCATTCATTCATCCATCCATCCATCCATTTATTCATTCATTTATTCATATTTCAAGAGAGAGATGCGTTAATGAACAAAGCATCATCTTAACTATCATCTCTGTCACTCTTTGATCTCATCAACTTCTCAACAGCATTTTTAATATTTAACAATTTTTATTAGTATTATCATTACCATCGCCCATTACCATCATCATCATCAGAGCACCAGAATCATCATTACCATCACTACATCATCAGTATCATCATCACTACGATCATCACTACAACCATCAAACTTCATTACCTTCATCTCCATCATCAGAGCACCAGAATC
>NW_022259370.1:192401-248448 GCF_009602425.1 Actinia tenebrosa | reverse complement strand
CTACGATCATCACTACAACCATCAAACTTCATTACCTTCATCTCCATCATCAGAGCACCAGAATCATCATCACCATCACTACATCATCAGTATCACCATCACTATGATCATCACTATGATTATCACTACAACCATCAAACTTCATTACCTTCATCTCCATCATCATTAATTTCCATGCCTTTTGTAGGTTGCTAAATCGGTTGCCACTCATCTTGATGTTGATCCAATGAAATTACAGTTCTTTAAGGGCCAAATGTGAGTACTTAAATGAATGTCTTGAAATCAATTTTGACAATTACATGCTCAGGAGTTCTTTCATGCTTAGTAAAATTTGAGAGTGAAAATATGAAGTGTAGTGAAATCAAGCCATTATGACTATGAATACCATCATCAACTTGATCATCATAAATATCTACGCCAATACTGATATCAATATCAGCATCACTCACTCCACCACAAACATCAGTACCACTATCATCAGCATCATTCATCACTTCATCATCAACTCTGTTAGCTCCCTTATTCACAACTATTCTTTTCTCATATTTTTATATTTTAATTTATAGTTATCGTGATGCCCCTGGTAATCTGTTACCATGAACCTTTGACGGCAAACTTTCCTTATTTATGACTACCCTTTTGTTATACTTTTTCTATTTTTCCAGTTATCGTGATGCCCCTGGTAACCCATTACCATGTACCTTTGATGGCACACTTCGCGACCTCCTGATCTACTACAAACCTCGTGGCCCAAAGAAACTTTACTACCAAGTCCTTAGCATCCCGATAACCCAGCTAGAGAATAAACGGCAATTCAAATGCACATGGATGATGAGTGATACTAAAGAAGAACACGACCTGGTGCTCTGGCTGAACAAGGATGCCCTGGTGGAAGATTTACTAGAGGAAGCAGCCATACAGATGGAGTACTCATCTAGTATTGTTGAAAACTTAAGGCTACTGGAAATTATTAGTGCAAAAGTATTCAATACTATCTCTCATGATACTCCATTGGATGACATTGTTAATCAAGGACAAAGGAGCTTCAGAATAGAGGTAGGTTGTGCATAGGGGTTTTAAAGATTCACAGGGTGGTACGTGTATCTTTCACTTTTCTCTCTTATCTGGGTTGCAGGTTCAATAGACTTTATTCATGATGATGCAATGTTTTCCCATTACAGACCACGTGGGAGTCCCAAGAGTATCATTTCTTTGTTTAAGACACATTACAGTGGGATGCATGCACAAAATATATGCACATACTTTTATGCAAAGCTGGCATGTTTTACAAAATAAGGTGCACAAACACTAATTTGGCAGGAAACAACCAGTGCATGGAAGTATGTGAATACTTAAATTAATGTGGTTATACTGTTACATGTTGTAATGTAATATGTTGGATACAACTTAAACAAAGAATCTTATTCTCAAGAATAACATGTGGTCTGTAATGGGAAAACATTGTACCACAACCAAGAGAATATGAACTAAGAGAAGGAATCCCCGTGCCCCATCATGTGCACACTTTGATGCTATTTTTAGAATCTATTCTAAAAATATCTTCCAATGATATCATTTATTTGATCATTTGATTCTCTGCACACGCATAGTACGCCGCACTCTACGCTGTTTGCTAACGTTTTCTTGTGCTTTTCTTATGTTCAAGTGTTTAATCTGTCCTCAAGATGACGATGTAGGTCGAAAGCTTTGGAAAATAAATGTAAAAATACTCCAAAAAGTTGAACAAATTACTACTTCAATTTCCTGTCGTATTTGCCAATCTTTCGACGTGCACATTCATATCCAGGGCAGAGTCGAAAAAACGAAAAAACCCCAAAACGTAAGCAAACAGCGTAGAGCGTGCGCAGTAAGTGCGCGTGCAGAAAAACCAATGGTTTAAAAATAGCATCAAACTGTGCACATGATGGTTACAAGGCTATATAGGGGGAATTCTTTTAGTTTATTTTCTCTTGACCACAATGAATTATATCTATTTGTTCAGGGGTAGTATTATTCACTAACCTCACCAGTGTGAGGTCTTGAGCTCAATCCAATCAATTCAATTGTTTTTTAATAGGAAATCCCAAGAGATGAGATGAATTTGAAAAATAATGAGATACTAATTGGTGTTGCTCATTTCAATAAGGTACATGGATGTATTTGGAAGAATCATCAATGTTTTAAATGTTTGTCATAAATTGTTTTGTTTTTTTTTCAATTTGGGGGATTGCTCCCTACCCTTGTATGTAAATATACCTTGAAAAGTTATCCCTAAAATGATTCGAGCAAATCCCAAATCTCCCAGTCAGGTTAAAGTTTGCATGATTAAGCCACAAGAACCTCTTCCATAAGTCCAACTCTGTCTTCTTGAAAGGAGAGAGATGTATTGAAATTCCCAAATTGTGATCATCAGTATTAATGCAACTGAAAACAACTCGGCGCCTAGACATTGCTTGGTCATATAGTAGCTTATAAATCTAATGAAATATTATATTATGTTCTCTGAATAAGCCAGAAAAACCAAATTTTACAAACTTTGCATATATAATTATTAGCCACGAATGTTTAGGTTTAGGATGAATGTATGATGACGTCATGTGTGACTAGACTAACTCGACCCATTCTTCTTGAGCCGAATGATAGTAACAAGAAATTAATGTCGGACGGAAATAAATCATAAAATGTTTGGCACTTTTCTTCTGAATATCAGAAAGATAATTTATTTCAGTGAGCGATTATTAATGTAACCAAGATTATTTCAGCAAAGTTCCAGCTTGAATGAAAGAGATTTATTTATGGAGCGATTTTCATTCAAGTGCCACTTTAATGTGTCAATAATTATTTAATATTGTTTCCTTTGCACACTTCCTCAGGAAATATATCAAACTTTTGGGAGTCCATTCCTTGTTAAAGTTTCAGATGTGAGTAGTTGATATTATGAACTATTTTGTAAAATGACCAAGTTTGTCAAACCAGTGAATTTGACATGAGTCTGTTATTGTTAATCTAACCTTTTGGTTTGTGTAACTTCAGGGAGAGACAATGTCTGAACTTAGAGACAGAGTGAAGACAAAAGTTGATTTACAAGACAAAGAGTTTGATAAGGTCAGTTCTCATGGTTATCTTTTCAATTAGTTTTTATTCAGATGATGGCTAGTAAACACTAGCGTGGACTGCGTCGGTGTTTCTAATAAAACAAGTTATCGTAGAATGATAAGTTATACACCGTAGTGAAAATAGTAACTGACGTTTCGGAGTCAATCATTGACTCCGACGAAGGACTAACGTCCGAAACGTCAGTTACTATTTTCACTACAGTGTATAACTTATCATTCTACGATAACTAGTTTTTATTCAGGTTTGCTGCTATTTTGATGTTGCTGCTGCTGTTCTTCATGCTGCTGTTCTTCATGCTGCTGTTCTTCATGCTGCTGTTTGTTGTTGCTGTTGTCATTGCAGCAGTTGTCATTGCTGCTGTTGTCATTGCTGCTGTTGTCATTGCTGCTGTTGTCATTGCTGTTATTGTCATTGCTACTTGTTGTTGCTGCTGCTGCTACTGTTGTTGTTGCTGATGTTACTGCTGCTATTGTTGTTCCAGCTGTTGTTGCTGCTGTTACTGCTTTTGTCGTTGTTGCTACTGCTACTGCCATCGTCGTTTTTTGCTGCTGCTGCTCTTGTTCTTGCTACTGCTGCAGGAGTTTTGTTTTCTAATGAATGCACTGCTTTTTCTCCAGATTAAATTTGCTATAATCAACATGGGAAGAGCAAACTATCTACCCGAAGGTAAGCTTGAATTATAGCATTGAAGACTCTAGTCCAGTTTTTATGTCAATATAGGTCAAGTAAATGTCAATAGTATTGACCAAACAGTTGAATGTGTGGCTCTTTTTCTCTATCAGAATCTGACCATGTGATTTCAATAAAGGATTTCCAGCCTCTTTTATCAACAAGTAGGTGTATCAATGAAGAAATAGAAAATGTGTGTTTGTTGTGTGAGTGCTTCCCAACACTTCTTTCAGGAGTGTTCTGCCAATTCCCAAGTTCTTTAGTACTAACTACAGCACAGCAAGCAGGTTTTTTATTTTTTTTATAAAATACAAATTAGAATAAGGAGCTGTTATTTTGGGTGCAACTGACAAAATAGAAAGTGTAAATTTCTGCTGTGTGCACTCGTAATGCATGTGCTGCCAAGCAATCAGAGTGCATTTTATAACAGTTAAATTTATTTAATACCTTCAACACATGTGACAGTTTGTATGATATTCAATATTGAAACAAGTAAAGCATTGCACTTGCCTAACACTTCGGTCCAGTTTCCAAATAGATTTCTGGAGTTGCCCGAGTGATCTCACATGAACGGACCTTGGGTTTTTTCTTTTGATTTGAGGGTTTTTTGACCTTCTGTTTTTTTCACCTTGTAATTTGACCTGCAAGTTAGCAGCATGCCATGACTTAGTTCATCCCAAAGGTTATGTCCAGGTTTAATGAAATCAATAATTGGTGCAGAATATTCATATGGTTCCTTTTCTCTACTCCACAGACACTCAGCCGATTCCAAAACCCTGGCTGGGACTTGATCATGCCAACAAGGCTCCAAAACGCTCACGGTACAGCTACTTAGAAAGACCAATCAAAATCCACAATTGAAGCATAGCTAATATTTTATAATCTCGGTATATCTCCTTGAAGTTTTTACCCAGGATGTAATGATTTTTCTGTACCATAGGTATATTTACAATTATTTGCAATCCTCCAGTTTTCAGTTACCACTAGCTCTTTTCTAGCCTTGCTACTTGCTTCTTTTGTGCCAACAGAAGAAAAGTGATATTTAGGTCTACCTATCCATCCCCAACTCATCCTCATGCATCCCCAACTCATCCTCATGCATCCCCAACTCATCCTCATGTATCCCCCTACCAATATCTGTGCATCAAAACTCATACCCCATGCATCCCCCACTCAAACCTGATGCTCACCTACTTCATCTTACTATCCTACCACCCATCTTCACCCCTCCTTTTGCCGCAAGAATTTCCATACCTAAACTAGAACATACCTTGCTTACACCCTTCAATCTCTTTGTGAGTTCTAATCCGCTCCGTATTATGTGAGAAATGTATATTATTAATTCTTAACTACACTGTCATTTAGACAGAGATAATACAGTATAAATGGTAGTTTACCATGATTTCAGTAGCATGACCCTTATTATTTAAATGTGTACTGAGACTATTTTCCATTCAGCAATGGAGTTTAAAACAGAAGTTAAATCAGTCTGTAGAACTGTGGGACTAGCCCCACAGTCTTATCCAGCACTGACAATAAAATTATTTTGTCTAGTCCTCCTTTGGACTTAAGAAACTYAATAAGACAAATTGCAAGTAAATAAGGCTAGCATAGAATAACAGGTTGCTCAAAATGAGAGTATTGCATAAGCTCCCTTGTAACTTATGTCCATCATAAAAATTAATGCTACTTTAACTTTAATAGTATTTAAATATGGTTTATGAAAAAATAGATGCATGATGTATCTCCTAAGAAAAGGTTTTATTGCATAGTTGGTTATTTATTGGGTATTCTGGGCATTCAAACCACTAACAAATAGCAACCTTAATGGACCACCAACTGATAATCTAGCATCAAACCTTGAACAACCTATCAATTGCCCTCAAATTTCGTAACGACAAACACCCTACCAATAACCTCAAATCCTGCTAATATGCCAGCACCTTACCAACAACCCACAAACCATCTACCACAAACCTACCAACAACCACCTACTGACAACCCACTGACCATCTACCAATAGCATACTGACAACCCACTGACCATCTACCAATAGCATACCAACAACCTGCCAACTTACCAACAACCACCTACTGACAACCCACTGAGCATTTTCCACCAATAATTTTGGGATTGTTCTTTACTCCTACCTTGTTTTCCTACTATAAAGCTGGTTATGTTTTTGTCTAATTATTGCTGAACACAAAGAAAATCAGGTAAGATTTAATAGTCACCCATAATAATAATGATGATGCCTGGATGTCCAATGAACCAAGAGTGTAATAATTTAGTGAGATAAAGACATTATTTAATGTTGACACGCTGTAGGCTGAGAATGTTGTCAGGATTGTCATCCTGCTTGAGATGTTAATTGTTTGTCAAAACTAAAATCTTTATGGCATTAAAAGAAATAATTTGCCACAGAATAAGGTAATTAATTACTACATAATTCCAGGTGAAATTAAACTGAGTTATTTTATTAAATTTTTTCTACTGAAATTTTTGACATTATTGATCATGATTTTCTTTTTTGATTTTTCATTGACCTGAGCATCAATATTTCCTCTACCTAAACCTTGTGCTTGATCAACAACCTCTCTTTATTGCACTGTACAACTTGTTTATAATATTCCATACTGCCTGGTAACCTAGGTTACTAAACTAGCAAGTGTGTTAATTAATTGGTTAATGAACAAGTCGGTATTTAAATTAAAATAGTTCTATACCATGTACTTATTTGATTTCTCGCAGGTGCTGTTGTAATAGTTTCTGGAGAAACAGGTTTACAACTTTTATTAAATTAAATTATTGTTGCTTAACTTGAATCTCTTTTTCACTTACTATATAGCCTTGGCTCCTTTTTTAAACCCCTGGTTTAAAGTGATTTTACTTGGTCCCTAAATGAGCTTTCAGAGTGATAGTCCTTCATTTATCTATTCGTCACTATGGTCCATTCTCAGGTGCTTATGGTCATCTATTTGACCTACCCCATCCAGCATGTTCATGGGAATAGATTCCACTGAAATATAAGTAAATTAAGTCACAAGTTTTGCTAGCAACACAGTCAGGCATAATTATTATTAAATGACATAAATATGCAAGCATAATTATTACAGTGCTTGAGATCACTGTAATGTTCATTATATCATACCATGCAAGACCCTGTGCTTCTCTCTGCACTTGTTTTATGGCCCACTTCATCATACCATGCAAGACCCTGTGCTTCTCTCTGCACTTGTTTTATGGCCCACTTCATCTCAGTATGCCAACTACTTACCTATTTTCCTTGGTGCTGCAAGACCAAGGGTGCTCATAACTTGGATAAAGTCATTGAGTTTCAGAGTCAGGCGTGGGTTGTATTCTTTTTCTTCACCAACTGTTGACACRGTCATTCCTATGAATCAGACAATGATAGCATTAATACCTGCAGTATATTTGAAGACCATTGTTTTGATAAGAAAGGTGTTAGGCTAGAAATTCTGCAATTCCTCCCCAATCCCTCTTCTTCCCCCCCCCCCCCTAAAATGTTTCAGGGTCCCCTAAAGTTAATGACAAACATGTCTGCCCCCTCTTTTTTTTCTCCCCCTCAGCACCTGCTCTCCCTTCCACACTCCCAACCTCAGTTAATAATGAATTGTCCCTAAAGTCAATCATTTAATCAAATGAGAATGCAAGTAGATGTACGCAGACAAGTTTTCTCACCTCTGTAATCATGGCCAGGGTAAATCTGGTAATCGTCAGGGAGGGTCAAGATCTGATCATGAATGGATTGATACAAAACTGTGGAATCACCTGAATAAAAACAATATTGATGTTAACAAGAAGAAATGTTAGAAAGGATATTCAATAGTCACTAGCTTATGCAGGGGCTCGGGGGGAAAATCCTGACAGGTAGACTCAGTTTTTCTCCCGAGCCCCTGCATATCCTAGTGACCGTTTAATATCCTTTCTGTTAATTAATGTGGTAGTTACAGAAAATATCCACACTCCCACCACGGATGGAATTCGTAAGGACCCCCCTATTACTCCCAGGAACTTCCAATTTTCTTCCATTCAAATTCTGTAATTTTTTTCTTTCTCTGACTCTCCTCCCCTTGCTACACCACTGTTGTTACCTTGTTGAAAGTCTGTTCTTCCACAAGCCCTGATCAGAAGGGAATCACCAGTAAATGTCATCTTGGAACCATGATCAACGAACGTCATACAACCTGGGAACAAAAACCACATCTTGTAGGAAACAAAAAATATAGAGTAGGCACAATGGCATGGATATTTCAGTGAAACTACACATTTTATAAAAATTACCATAGGTGTGGCCTGGAGTTGCCCTTGCTTCAAGTTCCTGAATATAAAAAAAACGAGTTTTAGGATACCAGTAATACTTTTGTACATCAAGTAATAAATGAATGGGATGT
This sequence comes from Actinia tenebrosa, assembly GCF_009602425.1. The sequence goes on along the minus strand of NW_022259370.1, from coordinate 240,247 downwards.
TTACTCACTCTGTTGCCAAAAGTAAGAATGTCTCCATCTTTGAGATGAATGTCAGATTTTGCTTTGCTTGCCTCGGAGATGACAGTTTTGCAACCAACAAGTCCCTTTAAGAAGCCACTACCAGTGATGTGGTCAGCATGCACATGGGTGTTGACTGTAATTAGATTACTGGACAATCAGCTCAATCATTAATGATTGATTTACTTTATTCCAACAAGGTCTGCTGGGTTTTACTGGATTCTGTGTGTAGGAGGGAGGGGGATAATTGTCTAATCCTACACCCCACGGAATATCCACTCCCTGGGGTGGAGTTGACAGCATTAGGAAATTTTCCTCCCTCAGTCCTCAATTTAACATTTTTGTCATGTAGCCCTAAATATCCATATTTAATACCTACTTGCATATTCCAAATCAAGCTTCAGTTCACTAATAATCTTGGCATCTCTGGAAACCTTAAAAAGAAAAAACAATTTTGGTATCTGGTGGCAGCATAATATAATGTTTTAATGCATAGATTTTATTAGCAAAATATTTACCTTGGTGTCAACTGGATCAATGATGACAGCTTTTCTGGTGTTTGCACATCCAAGAAGATAAGTATACGTACAGGACTCGCCATCAAATAACTGAAGTTAAAGTTGAACAGCTCATACAAACACTTGTCCAAAAACAACAATGGAAGGGCAATGGAAGGTTAATAAATTAGAATTAACTTAAAATAAATAAACAAGGAATGAATCTGTGGGTAATTTTGGTACTTTGATAAGCAAAAACAAAAAAATGTAAGCTTACTTGTCGTAAAATAAGACCACATCGCCTGCCAGCCATCGTACAAGAAATGAAAAAAAATACTTTCCAAAGATCTAGAGTGCACTTTCAAAACACTACTGTTAATGAAAGATTTTGACTGGGCAATAAAAGGATTTGCTTATTGCAAATATGCAATGAAAAAACAAACTGCGCCCAACAGAATGCACTACCAATATTAAGCGATTTACGCGGCACAAGTTCTTCTTTTCCTGATCTGGTGGTGTCGAAGGGCTTTTTATAGAGTGGGGAGTCGAGTCAGACGTCACGTTGCTAGACGTGACAACGAGCACATCTCATAAAAAAATCCCAAAAAAATCTCTTTTATTTCACCTTTACTTGGCCAAAATCAAACCAATTATTATCCTTTATACTTACTTTCTCATTTTATTTTCTAAATCTGAAAATCATTTTTCTAAAGCCTGTTTTAAAAATTGCTAACTCACAATGACAAGGAAGTGTCTTTTGTTATTGTTTTCATGGATGGATTGGGGTTCCTGTTTATAACTGCACCAAGAGACCTGGGTTAGATTACATCACAACATGGCGGCCTGCACACAATAACAAGCTTGTATTTTAGTTGTAAATATTGTATTTTTATAGCCATTTTTAACATATTTTAACTAATATGAAGCCTACTTTAGAAGCTCTAAGCGATGAAATATTAGTTGGGATTTTTAGTTTTCTTTCTGCAAGGGATCTTTGTCGCTGCTCAAAGGTAAAAATATTTTAAGTTCTTTGTCAAATTTTCTAGTTTCGTTTAAAGAACGTTGTTGTTATTAAATCGTCTTTTATTTTTACCATGAAGCTCTTTCTCTCAAAGCTATCAAGCGTATTTCAATGATTTATATTTACTATAGATTCCATTCAGCATTTGCTAGTTCAATTCGACTTGAAAAACAAATTGGTTTACATGGAGAAATTATTTCTATGAAGGGTTTAAACTTATAAGCTTACGTTTGATATTGAAAAATTAAAAATAATAACGTTTCTTTGTATTTCAGGTTTGTTCGTCTTGGTGTAGACTAGCTAACGACTTTCATCTGTATCCTTTGCCTAGTCTGTTGTGGGTATGCTTTACCAATAATGACAAATCATCACACATCTCACATTTTGAGAAAAAGCAGTGAATAAGTGGATGTGCAGGCCATGGTTATACGAAGGGTGGATAGCACTATCAGGGCCCAGTTGTATGAAGGGTGGATAGCGCTATAGCTATCCTTATCCAGTGGATAAATCGATGCTGTTATAAATTCATCCACTGGATAGGATTTATCCATCAGATAGTGCTATCCACCCTTTGTACAACTGGGCCCAGATGGTCATACCATTCCTGTCTGTCCATCTGTCTATCTGTCGGTAAAATCTGTAAAAATCAACTTCTAAATTTCAATTGGAATATTAGATATTAGATATTAGATATTAGAGTGCAAACAATATTATTATTTATATATTATGAATATTTATATATTTATGAATATTTATATATTTATGAAAACTTAACTATTATGCTACATTTCTACATGTGAGTTAGCCCTGCTGATCTACCTTACGTCCTCTCAGCCAAAATTGTTTTGGTGTTGAATAAAAAAACTTGGGAACAGAAATATCATATGCTCCTTGTTAATTTATATATCCTTAACCCACGTTTAGCTGGAAAAATCTTTTTATAAAAACGTTCAACAGATTTGTCAGTGATCCATCATTTTATAACAATGTTACTCCTTCACAATGGAAAGAACTCTATATTCTAAAATCCAACTGGTTTAGTGGACACTGTCATGTACAACAACTCAAAAAGGAATCCCCCGTTCATTCAGATTCTGTGTTAACAAAAGTGACTTGCCTTAAAATATCTAAATGTGGAGAGAATATTTTATCTAGTGTAAACCAAGGTTCAAAAATTGTAAATATATGGAGCTTAGAGGACAAAAGAGGGTTGCATGTGGTTAGGTGTGAAGGTGTTGTTTCGTCATTGGATTTTGGTTGTCTTCGTTCACGGAACTTATTGGCCATTGGCCTTAGTTGTAACAAGGTAAAATATGATATAGAACTATTTCAAAAACGTCCGTGAAGGTTTTGTTGCATATATCAAGCCTCAAATGCACTATGGGGGTGTGAATGCAATGAGTTAAAGGTCACAATGATATGAAATGTTCCCAAAATTCATATGATTTTTTTCTGGCATAATTTCTTCTGTTCAGACATTATTTTATGCATATGAATATAATACATTCAAGTATGCAGCAGGCAACATGCTACAAAACCTTCAGCAACCTTTTTTGAAAGATCTGCACATTTCTTCACTGTTTGAAGCTATTATTTTTATGCCACACAATAATTATGAGATTACTTTTACTATCATATTTCTTTCTTGATCAGATTATGATTATCTAATTTTTTAATTTATATTTTTTAAGTTTTGTCTGTGGGACTTCAAACTTGCAAGATATCGTCTTCATCAAACAAACTTAAATGAAAGATCTCTAGAAGATTTTCCCATTCTTCAAAACATTTCACCTCCTTTCAACTTGTCGGACTCTACTGTTGTGAGGGTGAACCTGGTTGACGACAAGCTGGCAACTGTCACTCAAGATTGTATTATAAAGGTGTGGCAACTGAACTTCAGGCCTGATGGATCTGTGTCTTGTCAGCCTTTACATACTCTTAGTACTAATAAACCAAGGTGAGTGAGGTTTAGTGCCATGTGTTGTGTAAAGTTGATGTATAGCTAACTCATTGGATTATTTAATAAGATGATACAATGAATGATAGCAATTGTGATAGTGTTGTTGATAGTGGTGGTACTGATGGTGTTGATGATGGTGTTGACAATAACAATGATTTTTTTACTCCCTTCTGTAAGGGCATGTCTCATTATTATTAGCAGTAGCAGTAGCAGTAGCAGTAGCAGTAGCAGCAGTAGCAGCAGCAGTAGCAGTAGCTGTAGCACTAGCATGGCAGTAGCAGTAGCATAGCAGTAGCAGTAGCAGTAGCAGTATTGGTATTGGTATGGCTATAGTTTATTTAGTACTAAAAACTAGCACACCTAGTTTACGTAAGATAATAAAAAAACTTAATTTAGTACAAGCTAACTGAAATAAGCATGAGGCTAAACTGGTCAGTTAGATAATGGTGAGTGAGGTTTAGTGTTGTGTGTTGTGTAAAGTTGATGTATAGCTAGCTCATTGGATTATTCAATAAGATGATACAATGAGTAGTGGCACTCATGGTGTTGATGATGGTGTTGATAATGGCAATGATTTTTTTGCTGCCTTCTGTAAGGGCATGTCTTATTATTATTAGCAGTAGCAGTAGCAGTAGCAGTAGCAGTAGCAGTAGCAGTAGCAGTAGCAGTAGTAGTAGTATTATAGTAAGTGGCAGTTTTGGTCACTATGTCTGTGAAAGCAATGATGATGTGTTGGTGATGTTGATGAAGATGATAGTGACTAAGAGGACAATGATGATGATGAAGATGCTACTGCTAATGATGGCAAATGATGATGATGCAATGAACTGAAAATATAGTAGTAGAAATAAAGATGTTGACAACAATGATGATGATTGGTGGTGTTGGTTAAGAAAATTGTAATGGAGGGTAAAGCATAGTACTTATTTCATGTCTGATTCATACAATGCAAAAATACATCCCAGCACTTAAAACATTTKTAAACATTTTCGTGCTTGCCAAAACTGCTGACAATCATGACTTCATTTGCTACTATGTAGTCCCATAATCATACTTATGCCTGTGTATCATAATTCTGTAAATTTCGTACCCATCATCTTTTAGGTGTTCAGTATTGGATATTCAGCTGAAGCATGAAACTGTTAATGGTTATTGGTCAGTGTCTATATCCCATGCAGCAGAAGTATTAGAAAACTGGAATCTTATTGGCTTTCAGGTGGGGAAAGCTGTAAAAATACTTACTTTGTCTCAAAAACATTCACACCTCCTCTTTGAGGAAAAATACATTTTCTAACCCGAGACAATTTTGTAAAAGATGTACCAAAATATAAGCTCCCATCCTTGTAACCCCTTTGAAATTACAAAACCTTCCAATAGGGACTTATGAAGATGTAAATTCTGGAATTGCATAATTTCCCTTTCTCACACTCTGTGATGGTTTATTCCACCTCTTTCTTTGTGGTTGGGGGTGTGGATATTTTTTGGACAGCACAACAAATGGATGTTTAAAGCCCTGTTTACACTATTAATTTTTGCGGCGATTTTTGCTGCGTTTTTTTTTTGCGATTTTTTCCATAATAAATAATGGTAAAGAATTTACTTGTAAAGTTTTTTTCAGGATACCAAGATTTTCCTAGACAAATGTCTCTTTTGAAGGATGAGACAAAAGATTTCATATTTCTGAATATTGCCATAAAAACCACAACAAAAATCGCCGCAAAAATTGCCACAAAAATCGCTGCAAAAATTGCCACAAAAATTGCCAGTGTAAACAAGGCTTAATACATACTACTGTAGGTTCATCTTTTATTCATAGTGTATAACTGAGTGTGTATTTTTTATTCTTTTCACAGTCATTGAAATTTCAAGGAATAAATCTAGTGAATTTTGAAAGTCCTGTCATTACACCAGGTACGTATATGATAAAGAAAAAATATGAAATAATATTATATAAAATATAAGAAATATTAAGATATGAAGAAAAAAAATTTGAAAAAGATATGATAAATATAACAGTTACTATAAAAAGCTCCATTTAATTAATCAATAAATGCACTCTCATTAATCACCATGCCACAGCTATACACTATACAGGCTTCAATACAGATATTGACTACCATCTAGAAGACAAACAGGAGTATAAAAGGCAACAACAAGAGGTGAGCAGTAAAAAAACACAGGGAAAAACACACATGACCACATAAAATGATGGTACGTTCTCACTTAGAGACTCAGAAGAGGGCCACAAGTTAATAATTAAAGTGTTAGGTTGGCAACTGTCACATGTCACCCTCTCTAAATAAATAAAGACCATTATATCAATATGTTTTATTGAATGTTGACAGTACTGTCCAACTTGCAAAAAGAAAGCACTTTTTTCTTTTTAAATTATATACGACATTTCATTGCCTTATACATGCTATTGACAAGCAGAGCAATAAAATCTCTTTCCCTTCAGTGAAGAAGGAAATTATTTATGTAAAATTGATTCCAACTTTGTTTAATTCAACTGATAAACTCATGATAGATTCATGCTCTTAGTGATTAGGGACAGTCTGCCATTAACATGGTCCTTCGAGCCTCAGCAAAGGTCTAACGATTTGTAGATGTAATTACAAAGACAGCACCTTCCCCTTATTTATTTTAAGACCATGAGTGTTGATTGGGCCAAGACTTGAACCACGGCTTCACACACACAAACACAACATATTGACACAAATTTATGTACTAAAATAATTTTATCATTCCTGTTCACCAAGATAATTGCCATCTTGTGCATTGTGCAGACCTTTTTTGTCACAAATTTTATTCAAGTGTTGAGTTGATCATTTATTCATACTTTCGCTTATTTATTTTCTCATTTATTTATTTTTCAGTCAATGAGTTCTAGGACATTCATTTCCTGTCTGTCGATAAGCCCATGTACAAAGCTGGTTACTTCAGGCCAAAATGACAACACTATATCCTTGTGGGACACTAGTACGAAGACTCGCAGGCACACACTTTTTGGTCATACAGGTAAAATTCAGTAAACACTCTCACACCACACTTATAATATTTATGAGTAAGCGATGAGGCCAAAAAAAACAATAGAAATCAGTCGCCTAGGAGAAGTCTGTAAATGGGATATAGTTTAATGACCATCATTTGCATAACTTTTAGTAGAATATGAAATAATGCACCTAAACATTTGATAAGCAATATGCAAAATTAACATAAGATTGGTCCCTCATATTGTATATAATATTACAAAACAGACAGTATGGATATGTTCATGACATTGTAGTGCCTGGCCATTTTGATCCATTAATGAAACATAATTATAGTACCATGTGGCATGCGACAGTTCTCTTTAGCTGGGGCATATAATAATGTTTCCCATTACAGATCATTTATTATCTTAAGAATAAGATTCTTTGTTTGAGTTGTATCAATATTCATGTGTCTTCTCATGTGCCACCATTAAACAAAGAAATTATACTCTAGAGAATGACACATGGTCTGAAATGGGAAAACATTAGACCCAAGGTAAGGAGGCCTGCATATTTCACAGTCGTACAAAATCTATTTTGATATTTTATTGCTAACAAAATTATTTTTTTAGGTTCTGTAACCTGCACTGATGTTGACAGACATAAGGTTGTTAGTGGTTCAAATGACAGGACTGTCAAGGTAAAAACTGGCAGTGTTAACAGTGCCACACTTAATACTACTGTGGTCACTGTTGAGAAAATAATATTCTTGGAGTGCAAACACAAGATTCAAAATCCCTTGAGACAAATAGCAATGAAGCAGCTGCCATGTTGGACAATCTAGAAAGAGAATTTTATGAGGAATGCTTTGTTATCATCAACCAACATGGCAGCTAGGACATCTCATGCACCCAAAGAATAAAACAGTTTTCTGTTGTTTTTGATCATCTGATCTAAACACAATGGGAAGTTGGGGGAACATGAGAAAAGTGTAAACCACAACATCCTTATGATTTACACGACCTGAATAACCTCAGCATGAATTTAAATTTAAATTTAAGTTCTAATTTAAATTTTAACTGAATGGATTTTTTTTCAATAATTTAAACTGTACTAGCTCATATTAAGTTTATTTGATTATGTTATACTAATGTTAATTTGATGAACGAAAAGTATAAAAAATATTTTTTAAAAACTGAATAAAAATAAAGACATCAGAAGTCAGTCGTTTAAAGCTTCACTCCAGCTTCTCTTCAATTGGTTCTTTTTCCAGGTTTGGTCCCTTGAGAGTGGAGATTGCCAGCTAACTCTCCCAGAGGATCATTCATCAGGTGTGTCCTGTGTCACCTTCAATGACCAATGGGTTGTTAGTGGAGATAATTCTGGAGAGATAAAGGTTTGTTCCATTTGTCTCTATACTTCATCATTCTTAGCTTGTTTCATTGTCATGGGAGACTTGCCCTAAGCCATCCTCTCTTGTTCCCCAGGGAGGTTTTTATTCAAGCAAAAGTGAGAATTTGTCAACAAACAAGCGATAAGGCTATACAAATTAGTCCAATGGCCAGGTGAATGCAAGGCATCCAGGGCCAAATTTACAGTATTTTCAATTGAGTAATAATTTGTGTGTAAGAAGGAAAGAAAGACAGAGCAAGTGTATACTTTGAATTTACACCATACTATTTCTTTGCATTTGGCCCAGAATGCCTCGTTTTCATGTAACTCAATAGGCTGTGCACCATTTTGGACTTAATGCAGCTTTCACTTTCAGAAATAGTATTTAATCAAAACATGTTATTTAGCTATGGATATTAAGCTGAACAATTTGCTGTTCTACATCCTGTTATCTATCACATTTTGACCTGGCTCATTTTTGAGCTCTGTTGCCATGACAACATCTTTCCTTCCATTATTGTTTATGTCGTTGTGTTTCGTGAGGTTTAGGAATTATCTGTGAATACTTTGTTTATAATAATCCACAGTAAATAATCCATTTTTATTTATCCACAATTATTGTCATGGCTCCATCTTTTCCTACTTCTCTGTCATAGCGCACCTCTTGTTGCCATCACAACCATTCACTTCCTCCTATTATTCTTTATTTCAATCCTGTTATTTAAATTTAGGACGTCACTGCAGATCATTTCCTAATGTTAATCTATTCCTACCAGCTATTGGTCTACCGATGTCCCCCTGTTGTCATGACAACGCTACACTAGCCTCCTTAACCATTTACCTTGTCATGTTTTAAAGGTGTGGGACTTTGCTGTTAACAGTTTGTCCGTTCTTCAGAGTCAAGATTCGACAGAGCTCAAGTAATACAGCCACAATATTATGCATACTTATTATGAAAAAATATATAAAATAATACACAGTAAACAAAAATAAATAAAGGCATCTTAATATCTTTCATTAATCTTTCCTTCCGTACGTCGAGGAAGTGAGGAAGGACGTCTTACGTCCAAAACGTCAGTGGTAATGGTGTTTTAGATTTAGCACTTTCGCAAAATCTTTCAAACTGGTTCTTCTTTCATTTGATTAAAACAATTGTAACAGTTGTAAATTTCTTTAGGAATCCTAACTTTTCTTTTTTTGTGGAGGGCACAAGTTTTGCATCTTGTTATTTTACGTTTTAGTACTTTTAAAAAATTTTCCTCATAATTTTTGAAGTCATTCCAGTTTTAAATGCATTGTTTACACTCCAGTTCGTATTACTGCAAATCTTGGTAAACTTTACTGCATGAGTACGGTTAGTGCCACGTTATGACATTGTTTTAATTATAGCACCCCAAATGAGGTTCCTCGGTGATAGGTCCAAATTCAATCCCTAAATATATACTCGTGAAAAAGAATTTAAACTTTACGTGGGTTATTTTTGATAAGGAATTAAGAAAAAATCGTATCCTTTTTAACCCCCAGATAGGCCTACGTAACTCTAAGGTACTCCAAAGTATTTGACGAAATTTTCGCTAAAACAGGAAAAATTTTCCAATGATAATTGTGAGTTATGGTATTTTATTTTCGTTTAAAGCTAAAGAGGACGCGAAATATTTACCCAAAAAAGGGTGGTTTTTGGCTAAAATACGACTGAACTCGTGGGAAGGAGGGAAACGTTGCGTGACGACCCTAAGAACGGCTGCGAAGGAGGCTAAAACTTGACACGTTCGGTTAATTATTTGACCAGTATTTTTTTTCAAATCCCATTCTTCTGCAATTATGCTGTACTTTGAAAGAAATTCTTACGAAAAATATTGTTAATTTCTCTCGCTTATCCTCTTGTTTAATTTACATCATTCAAGGTTCTTGTGATGCATTTGACACATGCAGTATTTAAGGACTTCTTTAAACATTTCTCTGGAAGAATATATAGTCATTATTATAAAAACTATGATATTTGTTCATTTAAATTACCCTTATGTCAATACATCGTATATTAATGCCTTACTTTTCCAATCCTGACAACTGGAAAATAAGTGGATGCAATTTTGAGCCTATGTTTGCTACTGAAGCGAAGACTTCGCTGGTTGCTTTACCAAGGCAGCTGTACAAACTATTTATTCCCATTTAATGAATATTTGTTTTGTTGACTCGGGAAATAAGTCGATTTATCCAGAGACAGCGCATCAACTGGTTTAAACAGTCACTGAGAACGAATACTTATCGGTTGACTCCATCCAAGTCCAAGCAACTACTGAACATTGCCAAAGAAATTCAGTTTCAAAGAAGAAATTTCGTGATGCAGCAAGAAATTGTCGACTTTACATCACTTTGTTCGTCTTTCCGAAAAAGTGTTTTGCTCGTTACTTTCTTTGCTGCAATACTTCCCGCGGGAATGGTAGCTTTCTATCCATTAACCGTTTACAATCATATTATGCCCAAACAAATATTTCGACGCATCGAAACACAAGACTGGATGGCTTGCCTCCAAGAGTGCCACTCAGATGTCGACTGTTCCTCGTATAACTTCAAATACGACTCTTCTAAAATAAGGAGGAATTGTGAGCTTAGCAAATGTGCAATAGGAGAAGGAATAAGAGGAAAAGAGAATGACCTACTGTTTGAACGAGGGTTTGTGTTCCAGCAAATTCGACCAAATAAGGTGAGAAAATATCTGTAATGTACATGCGAAGAAACATTTCGCTCATTTTACATCCAGTCACTGGAAGAAAGAACATATTTTCTTGGCCAGCACACCTGGGCCCGGTTGCAGGAAGGGTGCGGGGATAGTACCATCCGTCAGTACATGGTTAATTCTTTATCTAGTAGATAAAATGATGCCAATAACTTTATCCACTGGATCAGGGATTTATCAAGCGGATAGCGCTTGACCAGGTCATGATTGAGCACAGATTGTTCTGATAAATTAACGAATGAATATTTGACCCAATATATTTAATTTTATACCGTTTGTTAGAATAAAAGTTTATGTGCCATTGAAGAAAAAGACAAAGTTCCTGCTTTACCATTTGGTAAGTGATATTTATCACATAGTCATAAAGTAAAATATGTCGAATGTTTGGCAACCGGTTGTTTCCCTCGATCTTACGAGACTATTATGGAAGGCCAGCTAAACCATGGCTCGACCTCCTTGAGCAATCTATTATACATAATTTGATGCTATTTTTGAGAAGCTCTAAAATGTCGGTCTGTTAACGAAGAATGCATGTTTTTGAGCTATCCGTTTTTAGCCTATACAATGATAAGCACTTTTTACCCTATTAAATGTAGAATTTGAAAATGGTACTCTTTGCGTGAAATGTTGAAGAAATAGAAAACGTGCGCGCGTGCTGTGTTCAGTTGTAAAGCACGCGTGCATTGGCAGAACACGAGAGAAGTGTTAGGAGAAGCATGACGCGTAGCGGAGTGCTTCTCGACACTTCTCGAGTGATCCGCCAATCCCCAAGCAAGCAAGTCTTTTATTTCTTTTATAAAATACAAATTACAAGAATGACGAAACTGAAAGTACGCGAGCGTGCTGTGTGCTCTCATAAAGCACGCGCTCCCAACCAATCAGAACAGCTTCCCAATTCATTTTTAACCTCAACATTCCAGTGAGTAATCGCCAGTTGATCGTCAGTTTGGGACGTGCATTGTAAAGTGTTAAGCAATTCAAACTGGAATATTATATGTGTATTTTTCTTAATAACAGGTGGCTTAGAGGCGTCATTGATCCTTGAAAACTACAGTCGTCAATATTTGATGGATCTTTACAACTACCTTAATGATGGGATAAAAAGACGTCGGAGGTGGAACAAATGCTACTATGCGAAAAATAGAGACATTAGTCCTGCGGAATTTCACTCGAGATGCGATTCAAAAGGACCGACAGTTACTATAATACGAGATTCTAAATACATTTTTGGGGGATACTTTGACTCTTCTTGGAAAAGTAAGTAAAAGCAATGACGAAGGGATTACCAAGTGAAGAGTAAGGAATGCCAACAAGCTAGGGTGAAGCATCCCATGGATGGTGGATGTGATGGGTGAAGCATCCCATTGATAATGGATGTGATGTGTGAATTGATCAAAACTTAGTATATGCAGTTAGAAAAATTGGTGTTCCCAGAGGTAATCCAAGGTTTGTTGAATCTAGAACTTTGATGAAACCGCTTTTTTTCTTGATTTAAAGAATGCCAAATGGCCTGCTATAGACTTAGAGACTATAATCAGTGCAGATGATTTCTGGGCATCATGGAAAACTACTTTTCTTTATGTCATAGACAAACATGCTCCATCGAGAACAATTAGAGTACGCAATAAACCATCACCGTGGATTACCTCTCTGACATCAAACAGCTGATAGTTGATGCCATCGCTAAAAGTTGCCATTGACATTGGCGTTGGATGCTTTGATGCTCAATGTATAACACACAATAAAAGAAGCAATATATTATATTTTTTTTTAGTATATGCTGATAATCACTATAACAATTTTATATTGTTTACTTAGGTTCTACTCAAGGTTGTGGTTGGCTGAGGGGCCCAAGAGCATTCCTGTTCTCCTTGTATAACAAAGACCACTATAAACCCTATAAATTTAACATAAAGTCAGACAGAATTGGTACAACAGTTTATGACTGTTTGTCTTTTGGTCCAACTTTTGGCCAAGGTCATGACCTCACAGTTTATCCCAACAGCTCAAATTATGGATCTCAATATTTCCGTAGTTTTTCATACGAAACCCCGCCCGGCTGCAAGTACAAGGTTTACCCATGTACGTTTTACACAGGGAGGGCTTACTTCAGAGTTGATGAGATCGAGGTCTTTTATGAAAACAAAATAAACTCTTGACATCATGCATTATATTATTGCTGAGGTTGGATTCAGGGGTGGTAAAGGGGGCTAAACACTCTTAATCAAACTAGGAACTTTCTTGTCATGCTTGCATTTACTAAATGAGCAAATCCAAGGGCGGATCCAGGGGGAGGGGGGGCAAAGAGGGGCTGAAGCCCCCCCTTCAGCAGAATAAAACGATGCCTTTTTATATTGTTTTCCGTTGTGTTGACGGAAGAAACTCAATTAGCCCCCCCCCCCTAACATTTTGGCTGGATCCGCCCTTGAAATCCTATGTCCTTAGCACCTATCCCTCTGTTATGAATACAGAAATATTGTCATTGGTGAACGGTCATTTCACCCCTAACAATGGAAGCAGACGTGAATTTATCGAGCCCTGAATGGTATTTACCTCGGGGAACATGGAAAAAGGGTCATAATGATATGATGATAATATTTTGAACTAGGCGCAAGATTGCGCAAGCCCATCTCAGCTCAAGTTTATGGCTGTGGTTGAGAATCGATTGGTTATGTGTAGTTATGAAGCAGAATGATAGGTCTGTGGGTACTTAGGAAACTAGGTTAATTACGCCTCAAAGATACAGCTATTTCAAAAAAGGTTGAAGGTTTTGTTGCATGTTTCATGTTGCATTTTGCATCTTAATTAAATCTTGCTATTAAGCTAAGCTTGAATTTTATTTGATTCATATGGAAATAAGGTCAGCATAAAGAAAATATGCCGGTCAAACGTGCACACAACATGCAAAATTTGGAAAAATCCATATCCTTGTGAGCCTTCGCTGCATTGCATTCACATTCCCATAGTGCCTTTCGGACTTGGTATGCAAAATGCACTACCTCTTTTACCAACTTTTTTTGAAATAGCTTGAATATGATTCACGAATTCTGATACACTTCAAGGATAACTTTCGATGATTATTACAATAAAATAAATGTAGTCAAGAGATTCAAATAAAATGATAACTAATAAAACTGTCTGGATTCATTTGATAAATTCAATCTATATTGTGCAAACTCTCGACTTAACGATAGCAATTCAGCTGCAACATTCGCTCTTTTTTCTTCCGTTGTTTCTTTCTTTTTCTTTTTTTACCGGAAAAAAAGAACGAACAAAATTTCTCAAAACGAATGCTCTCCGAAACCTGTACGAGCATTTCCGAAAACGTTAATATATCACGTGATAAATATTCATTTATTTGGCGGGAAATTTGGCAACATGGTGGAAAAACAACCTAAAGAATTTCGATCCTATTTTGTTTTCTATTAATGTCGGTGAATTAATTCTTAGTGTAAAAATTTATCACTGTTAGCAAGAAAGCTGAATTTATATTCATGCTAAGTGGTTCTGGATATTTGGGATCGATTTGTTGTGATAATTTGCTACGTTCGTGTCGTTCGACAGTTCGTAGAGATGGATGAATGCGACCTTCCGTATCCAGAGGAGGATGACTTCGAAGACCAGTACGCTGATGAACTGGAAGTTTTAAACGAGATTGGAGGAGGTGTATACAGAATACTTCACTCAAATTACACTACTTCTGCTGTCTAATTTTTCAAATAACATGAAGATAAAAAATGATCTTGTAACCTTTGCTTATGGTTTTGTTTTCGTAGTAGATGGACCTCCTTCAAGAAAATCGCTAAATTTCGATGGCCATTCCGTGAAGGGATTAGACTTAAGTAGCCAGGAAACGTCGATGGATTCAACTAAAGACTCGACCACATCAAAAAAGAGATCAAGTGATGATATGTATGGAAATATATCAGATGATGATGATAATGATTATGCTGCTAAAACACTACCAGATCTTGTTATGGACGTTTTAAGTTAGTATGAACTCTGATAATAATAATATATGTTGTTGAACACAATTATCTTTCTAATTTTGTTATTTTGATAGTTATTTACACATTTTCAAGACAAAAATAACCTGTACAAAGTTCCCTCCCTTCCCCTCCCCCTCTCCCCCCCTCCCCTTCTCCCCCCCTCCCCAAGTCTTTTTAATTCCCATTTTGATATTCATTCCTTTCTTTCTCTCCTGTTCATGGTACATGAGAATATTTTGAATATATATTTCAAAAATTGCACTTAAAGAAATAGTTACATTTATTTTTGAACAACAATGTCATTTTTGTGTGTTTTAGGTCCACTGAAAAAGAGAAAAAGGCAAAAGAGTCCAGAATCAAAAGATTTAGAAGATCTTAATGGAAATACTTTTCCAATGGAACACAACAATTTAAGAAAAAACATATCGCCATTTAGGTCTCAGACATATTTGGATAAACAATCACCTATTACCAACTCACAAGCCATGAGACATCTGGATTACTCTCGGCGCACTAGTGTATATACCAGACCACCTATGGGCAAAGATACAGTGACGATCACCAGGACAGACGGACAGAGATTGTACCTTGGACTGAGAGACCAATCAAGTGAGGAGAGTCCAAAAAAGAATAAGGTTTGTTTGTGTTCTACAGATAGAGTGAGTTATCTGTGGGTATGGGAACTAATGAAGGCATAGTGATAGTGCACCCACATCTAATCTCTAGGATTCTTGGGTAAGTTGCCTGGACTTGGCATCATATTCATGTTGTTTTGTTAGGTCTCTCCCTTGATTTGTAAGTTTTTCTCCAGGTTCTCTGGTTTTAGTCCCCCTGGGAAACCTGACATTTCTATAAATTTCAATTTGATCTGTGAGTTAGCATTGCCCTGACTTCAATCAGCCCAGAGATTGTTTCAGACTGAGTGTTCAATCTGTAAGTCAGACCTGCCTTGACTTTGATTAGCCCAGACGGTTATTTCAAGGGTTCGATAACATTATTTGATGGTTTGAAGATGAGGATTAACAACTTTATTTCTTCTGTGTGTTTTCTTCTTACAGCAGTTTAAGTCTCATCAAGATTCATTACAGTTGCTTCAGATGCCTTTCAGCACGTTGAGACAACAGGTCGATGAGGAGGTATTCATTACATTTCTTCTTTATCTTGACCAGTCACATATTATTATCTTGTAAAGATGCCTCTAAATGTGATGGATTTATGCATGCTTTTTTCCTTCAGGATTATCTATAGGAACATCAAAAAGACTCATTAATTGCTCCATTAAAAATTTTACTGCATCTGAATTTCAAGAATTATCTTAGCATATTTTTGGAACTCAATATTTTGGATTCAATTATTATTATTCCAGGACTTAAAATAATTGCTGGTCAGTAACTGGTCATGATCACCAGCCAAGTTAATTTTAGCTCAGTTCTTGCTCAGTTATCAGTCAAAATGACTGGCAAGGCAAATCTTCGACTAGACAAGTCCCAGTTCTGGCCGGACATTGTCTGATGTCTGAAAGCTATTTTAAGCCATATTTTTTTAACAGTTTCCACTGAAAGTTACACTGAGAGTGGT
Organism: Actinia tenebrosa; assembly: GCF_009602425.1. The sequence goes on along the minus strand of NW_022259370.1, from coordinate 224,083 downwards.
TTATCGCTACGTAATTTATGTTACAGTTTTTTCAAAAGTGTCAATGATTATTTTGTCAACAGCGAAGGAGAAAAATGACAGAAGAATCAGACAGGATAGCTGCTTCACTAAGAAGGTACATATTTTTTAAAATGAAATTGGTGTGGTAGGTCATTTGTTTGTTGATATGTTGTTGGTATAGGGGTGGTGTATTGAAGATTGGTATTCAAACATAGGGTAGGAGTTGTATGTTGATAGCTTAAGGTATGTATAGGTATGTTAGTGATTTATTGATATTTTGATAGTATAGAACTGTTGGAAAGCATTTTGTTGACAATAACGCTAGTTGTTAGTATACTGTTATGATTGCATCTCACCAACTTAGTATATATTCAAAGGGCACTGCAAGGTGATTCTGATGCAGATAACATGGACACAGATGAGGCTGACATAGAGCAAGAGGTCCCTGAACTACCCCAACATTCTCTCTGGGTTGAGAAGTACTCACCCAAGCTGTTCACAGAACTACTTAGTGATGATGTAAGTCAAAACCTTAACTACCACCCAAATTGCCAACACAAACATGTTTTATTGTGTACGTGTACCTAATGCCTACAGTGTTCTTTTCTATTTGAGAATCTGTGAGAGTCCTTAGGGCTTAAGGTCGTATGAGAGTAGAGTTTTTTGTTGGTTCTCTCCCATGCTTCAAGGGTTTTTTCTCCAGGTTATCCAGTTTACCTCCCTCCACAAAAGAAAAAAATTCTAAATTCAAATTTGATATGAGGAGAAATTCTTGATAGGGATAACCTTATATGTCCTTCTCCCATGTGAATAATTTTTTTTATCTATGAGATATTCATTATTCATATTAAAGCACATTAGATCATATATTTTAAAATGAATTTTTGCACTATGTAACTTATTAAATTATTAAATTATTATTATGCAAATTAGAAATAAAGTCAGAAGGAATATTTATCTGTCCATCTAAAGTATATTCCTTTATCATTTGAACCAATAGGCAATAAATAGGACACTCCTAAAATGGCTTAAACTCTGGGATAAAGTCGTTTTTAACAAGATGAAGGAGCATGACAAGAAGCAACATGCCGAACAGAAAAAAGAAAAAGAAAACATGAAGGGCCCCAAGAAGTTTGGGAGTTTTAATAAAGGTGGAATTGAAAATGAAGAATGGCTGGTAAGTGATTTTATTGTTGCTGATGTTGTTGCTGCTGCTGTCGTTGTTGTTGCTTTTGCTGTTGCTGCTGCTGCTGTTTTTGCTGCTGTTGTTGGTGGTGGTGTTGCTATTGTTGCTGTTGTTGTTGCTATTGTTGCTGCTGCTGTTGCTTTTGCTGCTTCGCTTCTATTTTTTGCTGAAGTGACTTTGCATACTTTGTTGAACTCGATGATGCCTTTTTATTTTTTAGGAAGTGGATACAAATGGATACCCTGTCAGAAAGGTACACATATTATATATTATACCACCCTCCTCCCTCCAACCTCCTTCTTCCAGCGTTCTCCCTCTACCCTCCTTCCTCCACCCTTGCCACTCTACCTTCCTCCCTCCACCCTTCTTCCTCCTCCCTCCACCGAACTACATCCAGACTTCACCCTACTCCCTCCATCCTTGTCCCTTTACCCTCCTTGCACCCTCTAACCTCCACCCTTCTACCTCCCTCCACCCTTCTCCTCCTCACTACTTTTCACTCATTCATCTCCTCTTTTTCTTGGGACCAAAGGAAAACATAATAGAAAGAGTAATCATTTTATTTCTTCAGGTTGCTTTACTCTGTGGTCCCCCAGGCCTCGGCAAAACAACCCTGGCACATGTAATTGCAAGGCATGCTGGTTACAACGTGGTGGAAATGAATGCAAGGTTTGTGTTATATGAAAAAAATTAATGTCTCTTGCTGTTAACTTCTGATTTAGCACCCAAGAGTATCCCTCTCCCATCATTTATGCTATTTGCCCCATCATACCTGTAACTTCCTTATAAGTAGACATAATATTCTTATAGACATGTATTGTCATGGTAATATGTTAGTGACAATTTTTTTAACAATAGGTTTTGTCATTTTTCTTTATTGGAATGTCCACAACATCTTTTGACTTAGGCTCAGGTCAAACGTCAAACTTCACATGAGTCAAACCTAATGACATCAAAGAGGACTGCCTTATTATTCATTGTTTCAATTAGGTTTGGCTCATGAAGTTCTACATTTGAACAGAGCCTTATTCTCACTGCTTACTTCTTGTAATTCATTGCAGTGATGATCGAACAGCTGATGTGTTCAAGCAGAAGATTGAGACATCCACACAAATGAAATCTGTCCTTGGAAAAGATGAAAGGCCAAATTGTTTGGTGATTGATGAGATTGATGGGGCTCCAACGGTAAGTTTACATTTGAGAATTGTACAACCATGTATGCATGTGTTTCTGTTTTAATCTCAAGTGAATGTGATTTTTATTTCACAGCCAGCAATCAATGTTTTGCTTTCATTTATCAAGAAAAAAGAATCAGGTATATCATTATTGTAAAGAATTATTTTTGACTCTGTGAAATGTCGCACCCTAACCTCTCCTCTCCTCTCCTCTCCTTTCCTCTCCTCCTCAATCAATTTTCATCGTTTTTGTCAAAGATGGAAGCAAGAGTAAAAAAAAGAACAAATCACAACCACTCTCAAGACCAATAATTTGCATTTGCAATGACCAGTAAGTTTTTTATTTGCTTTGAGATATTTTTCTCACGTTTGACTTTTCAAGGATTGGATTGGAAATAATGTTGTGCTTTTTGTTTGTATTTCAGGTTTGTTCCATCTCTTCGCCAGCTTCGTCAATTAGCTCTGATTGCAGTTTTTCCAAAAACAATTCCTGGACGTCTGTCAGTGAGGCTTCAAGAGGTAAGGAATGGAAAAATGAAGGTTGAGGCGATAGAGAAAGGAAGAAAGTGGGGGAGGGAGTAGGGAGAAAAGAAGATAGGTTGGAAAAATCAAAGAAGCAATGGAAGCCAAGAAGAAACATAAGTTTCCTGTGTTTTACCTTAGAATTATCCTCTTCACAGATTTCCAAACGAGAGTGTGTCAAAACAGACATGACAACGTTGTTAGCCCTGTGCGATAAAGCAGATAATGACATCAGGTCCTGCCTCAATACTCTACAGGTATGTGGGCCCCCTATACAGTATGTTTATGTGAAACAATTAGCACTAGGCATTCTCTTTTTGCCGCCATCATTACCCCCCCCCCCCCCCCAACCCAAGTAAGGGAACCTATAAACTGCAAAGTCTTGGCCCCAGATATCTGGAATTCAAGGCAAAGCAAATGCAAAAGTGGCTCAGCTGATGACACATTGCCAATACCTTTCTTTAACCCCCAGAAAGTCATCCTGAAACACTTGAATGCAAGGCCACAGGGGGAGGGGGGTGGGGGGATCTATTGTTCCAGTCAGGGTTGTGGCACAGTAAAGTCCTATGGGTACTTTAAATTGCTCTTCTTGCCTGTTACCCTTGTGCATTTGTTCTTGTCCGTCATGAGCTTCTGCCTCATATTCTCACAGTTTGTACACAAACGTCATGGCCGACTATCTCTGGATTATGTACAATCAGCAGACATTGGACAGAAGGATCTTCACAAGAATCTCTTTGCCATAATGCAAGAGATCTTCCAACTGCCTAAACCAAAAAGAAAGCGTTTTGCAGGATTCACTGAAAACATGCGCCGCATAGATGCAAATGGAGGCCTTAGGGATGGACCAGGATTTGGTGGAAAATCTGCATTTCTAGGGCAGAGTGTGTCTGCATTGTCCGGTAGATTCCATAATATTCTTAGATCGGTGAGCTCTTGTGGCCAGTATGAGAAGCTTACACAAGGTATGGACAACAACTTTTACAAATAATTTGAATATGGTATTACCATTTTTACATGTACTATACTGTGATTTTTCAGAGCTTTTCAGAGTCTTTTCCTCGTTTGGTTTAGTAAAGGGTTTGTTCTGATAGTCTGTTTTGTTTGAATCAGGATTATTTGAAAATTATCTCAACATAAAGTTCAAGGACTCTGGCTTCAATTCAGTAAGTAGATTAAAGATACTATTCATCTGTCAGTCCATCCATCCACCCATCCATCCACCCACCCAACAACCTACCCTATCCACCTGTCCATTCACCCATCCAACCATTTTCCAATCTGTACACCCACCCACCCTTCCATGCATTCTCTTGCAATCATTTTCCCTCTACTCCAATCTGACCATCCATTCGTACATTCCTCTTCCATTTCTTTTTTCTCAGGTTTTTTATACATTCTCATGGTTTATCTCCCACTTTGTTTAGATCATATCAGGGACTGAATGGTTGGAATTCTCAGATTTCATAGAGCAACAAGTCAACTCGTCTCAGCAATACATCCTTCGTCGTTATAGTCCATTCTTAGCTGTGTCCTTCCATCTTCTCTACGCCACACCAACATCATCCAAGCTTAGTTATCCCAGCACCCAATACGAGGTATTCACCCTTTTAGGGCCACAGAGATGACACTTAACCCTTAAGCTTATTTGTGTAATGATTTAATTAATACCTTTAGTTTGTTAGCCATGTTGGATATCATAGAGCTGTTTCTGCCAAATGTTGTTTTGCATGCAATTAAAGAAAAGAACAGAAAGCTCAAATCACTGGTGGGTGGTCCCCTCACCTCCTTCCCCACCCCTGCCCTCTCCCTCCTTTGTGCTTTGCATTACCATGCCGACAATATTGTGGGTCCATCAAGTTTCTGATCATTTTTCAACAGTGTCACCTCAAACAAGTAAAGACTTCCAATTTGATAACAACAATGAAATCTGATGCATCACCTCGTATCAGACGATTCATGGATGAGCGAATCGCTTGTACTGAACTATTCCCACCATTATTAGATGTTCTTACACCAAATATGAGACCGGTAAGTAATTGACATGGCTTATATATAGGTCTGTGCTGTAAGTGAGGTGGCCAAAGAAAAAACATCCTACTGGGAAGCTTAAGGACAGCAAAAGTAAGCACATTAGGGAATTTCTCTCACTATTCTATCAATAAGAGTGTTCTTTTGGCTTTCCTTGATTTGTTTTTGCAGTTTTTGATATTATCCCTCTCACCCTTTCTCCCTGAAGGGGGTGGGGGGTGGGGATGAAAATTTCCTCAAAAACTTTGTTTTTACAAGCACCCCTTTGGACCTTTGGGACTTAACTCATTTTTCGAACCCTCCAAACAACCCATGAAAAATAAGCCTGTGGATGAACAGGAGCACTGTTACCCCACCCCTAATCCCCACCCCACATATCAAGTCAATTAATGCAAGGTATTTCATATATAGGTCAATATGCAGTTATTTAGCTCTCGAGAAAAGCAACAACTAGCTGAGTTGATCGATACCATGATTGCCTACAACCTGACCTACCACCAAGAAAGAAACTACGAGGGACAGTACAGCTATGTATTGGACCCGTAAGTGTAATGTCCCTGTTCAAAGATTTGATCATTTCTTCATCATATGATGTTCTCTCAGGCATCCCAGACCTCCTATATATCCTATATTTCCTATAATTTGTATAGGATCCTATAAAGAGCCTATATTTAAAGAAAACCTCCTTTATTTCCTATAAATAGGACGACTGATGGGTGATAGATTTATATTTTACACTGTTTAGCATATTTGGCGAAGGAAATAAAATCCCTTGTTACGGCACTGAAAAGCTATCTTAGCTCCTATAAAGTGCATATATTTTTGGGAAAAAATCCTATATTTTCCTATATTTAGAACTTGCACAGCCTATATTTCCTATCAAATTTGTCTAAAAAGTGGCTGGGATGCATGTTCTCTATACCCACGCTAAACCAGAATGCACCTTGTTGGTCAAAAAGCTTGAGGTGTGTAAGCCCTTCAGAAACTGGTGATAAGCAACGGACTGATGAGGCCATAGTGTCTCCCCCAATTTTCTTTGGAATAAAAGTTTACTCTGTTCTTTTGGCAGGAATGTTGAAGAAATTGTCAAGTTTCTCACTCTTCCTCAACACAAACAGCTGACATATGCAACAAAGCAACTGATCGCACGAGAGGTAGGTTATCTCAGGACTTGCGCATGTCATCTTTGTATTTTATCCGTCTGATGTGTGGGACGTTTTTTTTTTCCAGATTGAGCTAGAGAAAATGAGAAGAGCAGAAAAAATGACCCACGCACGAGACGAGTGAGTATAACAATGCTGCTACTAAATCATTTTTCGTCCGACTATGATAAACTTCCTGGTACAGACGTGCCACGCCGTGATCGTGCTTTTGCTGTGTCCAAGCTTTTGATTGGATTAAAAATAAACTCGCGCGCTGTGATTGGTTCAAAGAATGTCGCTAATTCTGTACCGTTGCGGTGCCGTATGCTGTTACTTTTCACGGTCATACGATATCCAACATCGATGAAACGCTCATCTTCACAATTATGGTTATTGCCGTCACTATGATCGCTATCATTGAGAGAACAATTATTGTTTTTATGCGCTGTTATACAAGCGCGCACGTTGCTATGAAATGTCGACAATTTTGCGAGTTTTATGTGCGTTCAACATGCGCAACTTCTATCGTCTAATTTCTTGTTTTAGGAAAATTTAAATTACTTTCTGTTTTCTACTTGCAGCGGGTTTCTGCGCGAGATAAATTGCGACAACTTAAAGCTATGACACGCGCACAAATTTTGCGAGTTTTATGTGCGTTCAACATGCACAACTTCTATCGTCTAATTTCTTGTAGGAAAATTTAAGTTACTTTCTGTTTTCTACTTGCAGCGGTTTTCTGCGTGAGATAAATTGCAACGTAATTTGTGCGCGTGTCATAGCTTTAATTTGTCGCGCCTTGCATTTCATAGTCTATAAAAATAACTGATTGATTTTTTACCGGTTTCCCAAGGAATACTGGCCATGGATCGATACCTACAAAGAAGACAGCAAAAGATAACAAACCAGTAACAGTACTCAAACCAGACACAAGCAAAGTCATGATCAAAGCACCAGTAAAGGTAAATGAACCCTAAAGCCTTGTTATCATTAGAGACGCAAGCCGATCCACGCCCGAAGCAAGCCGACGCAAGCCCGAAGCAAGCAAACGTAACTCCATAACCCTCACTCCAGGTTAAATCATTAAGAACATTTTTTGCTTATGCTATATATTCTTTGTGAACCTTTGTATTTCAAGCTTCAGTTATACACACGTTCATCCAGCGTCGACAGACATTATCGTACGTCACCTACAAAGACCCGCTTCGTGTCATGAAAGATTAAAGCGGGCATAAAGTCCACCTAAAGTTTGGAAAACCAAAAGTTATGACAACAGACACTTGGAAGTAATCCTTTTAAATATTGCCATCTTTTTCAGGTCGCTTTGGATTTCTTTGGACAGCCACTTAAACCCAAAACTTATAGTTCTTCACAAGAAGGTAACTTTTTAAAATAGTCATAGTCACCATGTAACGCGCGTTTAGCAACCTCTCGCGTGCCCCCAAAACTCAGTGAAAGCACGCCAATCAATGACCAATGCATTCGCTCAATACCAAACTTTGTACTTTTATTTCGCGTTGTACAAAACATTAAAATCTCCCAATCTAGCGCGTTTTAAACTTAAGCGCGCAACGCCGTAGAAATAGAATTAACAGATCAAAAACAGTTTTCCATGTTTGATACTCTGATCAAAACATTTTTGAAATGACTTTTCGAAATTTTGATCTTGTACTCTGAAAACGAACTTTGGAAAAATATCCTGTAGACAGGGGGAGGTGAAGATTAGGCGGACTGAGGGTAGGTGGGTCCACTNAACCCAAGTAAGGGAACCTATAAACTGCAAAGTCTTGGCCCCAGATATCTGGAATTCAAGGCAAAGCAAATGCAAAAGTGGCTCAGCTGATGACACATTGCCAATACCTTTCTTTAACCCCCAGAAAGTCATCCTGAAACACTTGAATGCAAGGCCACAGGGGGAGGGGGGTGGGGGGATCTATTGTTCCAGTCAGGGTTGTGGCACAGTAAAGTCCTATGGGTACTTTAAATTGCTCTTCTTGCCTGTTACCCTTGTGCATTTGTTCTTGTCCGTCATGAGCTTCTGCCTCATATTCTCACAGTTTGTACACAAACGTCATGGCCGACTATCTCTGGATTATGTACAATCAGCAGACATTGGACAGAAGGATCTTCACAAGAATCTCTTTGCCATAATGCAAGAGATCTTCCAACTGCCTAAACCAAAAAGAAAGCGTTTTGCAGGATTCACTGAAAACATGCGCCGCATAGATGCAAATGGAGGCCTTAGGGATGGACCAGGATTTGGTGGAAAATCTGCATTTCTAGGGCAGAGTGTGTCTGCATTGTCCGGTAGATTCCATAATATTCTTAGATCGGTGAGCTCTTGTGGCCAGTATGAGAAGCTTACACAAGGTATGGACAACAACTTTTACAAATAATTTGAATATGGTATTACCATTTTTACATGTACTATACTGTGATTTTTCAGAGCTTTTCAGAGTCTTTTCCTCGTTTGGTTTAGTAAAGGGTTTGTTCTGATAGTCTGTTTTGTTTGAATCAGGATTATTTGAAAATTATCTCAACATAAAGTTCAAGGACTCTGGCTTCAATTCAGTAAGTAGATTAAAGATACTATTCATCTGTCAGTCCATCCATCCACCCATCCATCCACCCACCCAACAACCTACCCTATCCACCTGTCCATTCACCCATCCAACCATTTTCCAATCTGTACACCCACCCACCCTTCCATGCATTCTCTTGCAATCATTTTCCCTCTACTCCAATCTGACCATCCATTCGTACATTCCTCTTCCATTTCTTTTTTCTCAGGTTTTTTATACATTCTCATGGTTTATCTCCCACTTTGTTTAGATCATATCAGGGACTGAATGGTTGGAATTCTCAGATTTCATAGAGCAACAAGTCAACTCGTCTCAGCAATACATCCTTCGTCGTTATAGTCCATTCTTAGCTGTGTCCTTCCATCTTCTCTACGCCACACCAACATCATCCAAGCTTAGTTATCCCAGCACCCAATACGAGGTATTCACCCTTTTAGGGCCACAGAGATGACACTTAACCCTTAAGCTTATTTGTGTAATGATTTAATTAATACCTTTAGTTTGTTAGCCATGTTGGATATCATAGAGCTGTTTCTGCCAAATGTTGTTTTGCATGCAATTAAAGAAAAGAACAGAAAGCTCAAATCACTGGTGGGTGGTCCCCTCACCTCCTTCCCCACCCCTGCCCTCTCCCTCCTTTGTGCTTTGCATTACCATGCCGACAATATTGTGGGTCCATCAAGTTTCTGATCATTTTTCAACAGTGTCACCTCAAACAAGTAAAGACTTCCAATTTGATAACAACAATGAAATCTGATGCATCACCTCGTATCAGACGATTCATGGATGAGCGAATCGCTTGTACTGAACTATTCCCACCATTATTAGATGTTCTTACACCAAATATGAGACCGGTAAGTAATTGACATGGCTTATATATAGGTCTGTGCTGTAAGTGAGGTGGCCAAAGAAAAAACATCCTACTGGGAAGCTTAAGGACAGCAAAAGTAAGCACATTAGGGAATTTCTCTCACTATTCTATCAATAAGAGTGTTCTTTTGGCTTTCCTTGATTTGTTTTTGCAGTTTTTGATATTATCCCTCTCACCCTTTCTCCCTGAAGGGGGTGGGGGGTGGGGATGAAAATTTCCTCAAAAACTTTGTTTTTACAAGCACCCCTTTGGACCTTTGGGACTTAACTCATTTTTCGAACCCTCCAAACAACCCATGAAAAATAAGCCTGTGGATGAACAGGAGCACTGTTACCCCACCCCTAATCCCCACCCCACATATCAAGTCAATTAATGCAAGGTATTTCATATATAGGTCAATATGCAGTTATTTAGCTCTCGAGAAAAGCAACAACTAGCTGAGTTGATCGATACCATGATTGCCTACAACCTGACCTACCACCAAGAAAGAAACTACGAGGGACAGTACAGCTATGTATTGGACCCGTAAGTGTAATGTCCCTGTTCAAAGATTTGATCATTTCTTCATCATATGATGTTCTCTCAGGCATCCCAGACCTCCTATATATCCTATATTTCCTATAATTTGTATAGGATCCTATAAAGAGCCTATATTTAAAGAAAACCTCCTTTATTTCCTATAAATAGGACGACTGATGGGTGATAGATTTATATTTTACACTGTTTAGCATATTTGGCGAAGGAAATAAAATCCCTTGTTACGGCACTGAAAAGCTATCTTAGCTCCTATAAAGTGCATATATTTTTGGGAAAAAATCCTATATTTTCCTATATTTAGAACTTGCACAGCCTATATTTCCTATCAAATTTGTCTAAAAAGTGGCTGGGATGCATGTTCTCTATACCCACGCTAAACCAGAATGCACCTTGTTGGTCAAAAAGCTTGAGGTGTGTAAGCCCTTCAGAAACTGGTGATAAGCAACGGACTGATGAGGCCATAGTGTCTCCCCCAATTTTCTTTGGAATAAAAGTTTACTCTGTTCTTTTGGCAGGAATGTTGAAGAAATTGTCAAGTTTCTCACTCTTCCTCAACACAAACAGCTGACATATGCAACAAAGCAACTGATCGCACGAGAGGTAGGTTATCTCAGGACTTGCGCATGTCATCTTTGTATTTTATCCGTCTGATGTGTGGGACGTTTTTTTTTTCCAGATTGAGCTAGAGAAAATGAGAAGAGCAGAAAAAATGACCCACGCACGAGACGAGTGAGTATAACAATGCTGCTACTAAATCATTTTTCGTCCGACTATGATAAACTTCCTGGTACAGACGTGCCACGCCGTGATCGTGCTTTTGCTGTGTCCAAGCTTTTGATTGGATTAAAAATAAACTCGCGCGCTGTGATTGGTTCAAAGAATGTCGCTAATTCTGTACCGTTGCGGTGCCGTATGCTGTTACTTTTCACGGTCATACGATATCCAACATCGATGAAACGCTCATCTTCACAATTATGGTTATTGCCGTCACTATGATCGCTATCATTGAGAGAACAATTATTGTTTTTATGCGCTGTTATACAAGCGCGCACGTTGCTATGAAATGTCGACAATTTTGCGAGTTTTATGTGCGTTCAACATGCGCAACTTCTATCGTCTAATTTCTTGTTTTAGGAAAATTTAAATTACTTTCTGTTTTCTACTTGCAGCGGGTTTCTGCGCGAGATAAATTGCGACAACTTAAAGCTATGACACGCGCACAAATTTTGCGAGTTTTATGTGCGTTCAACATGCACAACTTCTATCGTCTAATTTCTTGTAGGAAAATTTAAGTTACTTTCTGTTTTCTACTTGCAGCGGTTTTCTGCGTGAGATAAATTGCAACGTAATTTGTGCGCGTGTCATAGCTTTAATTTGTCGCGCCTTGCATTTCATAGTCTATAAAAATAACTGATTGATTTTTTACCGGTTTCCCAAGGAATACTGGCCATGGATCGATACCTACAAAGAAGACAGCAAAAGATAACAAACCAGTAACAGTACTCAAACCAGACACAAGCAAAGTCATGATCAAAGCACCAGTAAAGGTAAATGAACCCTAAAGCCTTGTTATCATTAGAGACGCAAGCCGATCCACGCCCGAAGCAAGCCGACGCAAGCCCGAAGCAAGCAAACGTAACTCCATAACCCTCACTCCAGGTTAAATCATTAAGAACATTTTTTGCTTATGCTATATATTCTTTGTGAACCTTTGTATTTCAAGCTTCAGTTATACACACGTTCATCCAGCGTCGACAGACATTATCGTACGTCACCTACAAAGACCCGCTTCGTGTCATGAAAGATTAAAGCGGGCATAAAGTCCACCTAAAGTTTGGAAAACCAAAAGTTATGACAACAGACACTTGGAAGTAATCCTTTTAAATATTGCCATCTTTTTCAGGTCGCTTTGGATTTCTTTGGACAGCCACTTAAACCCAAAACTTATAGTTCTTCACAAGAAGGTAACTTTTTAAAATAGTCATAGTCACCATGTAACGCGCGTTTAGCAACCTCTCGCGTGCCCCCAAAACTCAGTGAAAGCACGCCAATCAATGACCAATGCATTCGCTCAATACCAAACTTTGTACTTTTATTTCGCGTTGTACAAAACATTAAAATCTCCCAATCTAGCGCGTTTTAAACTTAAGCGCGCAACGCCGTAGAAATAGAATTAACAGATCAAAAACAGTTTTCCATGTTTGATACTCTGATCAAAACATTTTTGAAATGACTTTTCGAAATTTTGATCTTGTACTCTGAAAACGAACTTTGGAAAAATATCCTGTAGACAGGGGGAGGTGAAGATTAGGCGGACTGAGGGTAGGTGGGTCCACTTCCGCTTTCATCATCGTACAAATTGGTCGAAAATTCTTCCATGGTTTTCTCTCAAGGTTTACATGTTGTAATAACACCCTCCTTGGTGCCTCCCCTCCCTCTATGGTTTTTTATTATTATTGTCGTTGTTAGTGGACCCACCTACCCTTAGTCCGCCTAATCTTCACCTCCCCCTGTCTACAGGATATTTTTCCAAAGTTCGTTTTCAGAGTACAAAATCAAAATTTCGAAAAGTCATTTCAAAAATTTATTTTAGTTTTTAATTTTTGAATTCGAAAATTGAAAATTGACATTGATGAGATAATATTCGAATTTAGACATGATCATAAAAAATGAAAATTCAAAAATCAGGCAAATTTCATGTCTAATTCACGCCAACTAAATTGAAAAGCTCTTTGTGGAGTGTTACACGGACCAGAGTATCAAACACAGAAAACTGTTTTTGATTTGTTTTATAAAATAACCAACGCGCGAAAAGATCGAAAAAAAGCAAAGTCTAAGTAAATTCTCCCTACGTGCCGTCTTATTCAAACTGACCAATGAGCGCGCGCGATAGATTAAAAATGACGATAGCGTGTTTTGACACTCTCATCAAACATGGTTTTCGACCAATCATAGCGCGCGTAGTATCCCAATTATTTTATAATATAGACTTATTTTTAATGCGCAACAAATTTCACCATAAGACTGTCTGCAATGTGGCATCATACGTCACTCTTTCCAATACTTATGAACTTTTATTGCCGACAACGTGACGCGCGCCAGCTGCACCGCGTTTCTCTAAACTAGCTTACAGCACTCTAGTTTTCCTTGCGTTGTTTTTTGGTTTTTGATTGGTTTGAAGGACTAAAGTGCGATTTTGAGGCCCTGCTATACGCGGCAGAATCATTGCGCGCTGTTTTGCGAATAAAATCTTTACTAGGCCCACTTTTGCAATGTTTTGTGAAGTTCAAACAACTGATGCAAAAGAGGACACACCATTTTTGGGGTGCATTTGCGATGTTGGCGCCATAAGTCTGAGCCCAATCATTATGTTTTCTGGCTACCATCCAGCTTATCTCTGCCTTGCTTTATTTCAAAGGGTCAAATCCAGAAAGTAACACTAGAGAAAAACCCTCCCAGGTTATCTGGTTCAAATTCAACGAAGGTTACAGCAATGCGGTCAGGAAAAACGTAAAAATACAAGATTTTCTTTGATGTTCATATCATATTAACGTGAAAAAAATATCCACATTTTGATCGAGCAAATGTTTTGTAATAACGGCAGTAGTAAATAACAAGGAGGACAGGAGTAAAGGATGAAAGGAAGGAAGAAAAGCAGGAAAAAGAAATAATTTGTAAATTGACTGTATGTCATAGGACGTTAACAGGACTTTTTCTGTTCCGCTTTGAATAAAAATATATGAAATGTCTACCTGATGAATAACTAGAAATGTATTCACATATTGATCTAACAAGACGAAATGTAGTCTCCCCCACAGCCGCTTTCAGTGTCGTCACGCAACGCTTTCTCCCCTGACTAGCGGCTGCTTACCCGAGCACAACATTCCTTTCCTATGAATTAACCAATCACGGCTCAGTTCTCGAAAACCAGGAACCATTCGCGCCATATGGAAAGCACGATGCGTCGAAGGCTTCGAAATAGCAGCTAAGAAATTTCGCATCAAACAGTTTAATGATCATCAAAAAGACGCTATACGAAAGATTTTACAAGAAAAACAAGATTTCTTTGAAAATCTGCCTACTGGATATGGGAAATCGCTCAAAGGAATAAAATATTGACGCTCTAGAGTATAGCCCAGTAATTTCTTTCGAGACAAGCTCGAGGACTTTTTGAATAACAGGACGTTAGAAGGTTGGCCATAAGATAACGCTTTAGCTAACGATTCGTGTTCACTTTTCACGACTTTTCTAACAGTGTGAACAAAACAAAACAACTTTTCTAACAGTATCAAATTGAGCTAATCCTCGCAGTATACGAGAAGTAAATACCAGAACTGTGAGCATTCAGAAGTTTACAATGAATAACCGCGGAAGTCAACGGTGTGACAGTGTCAGATTTAAAAGTTATCTAGCCTTTTTGTGATTTTCTTGAGCTTAACACCTTGCATTCGTTGTTTAAAATGTGATCTGCGCGGCTCATCTTCTTCGTTTATTAGAAATACTGTCACACTTTATATTCGAATTCAATCTCTTAAATCTTGTCTCATTTAACTTCCAAGAGTCTAAATTACGCTTTTTAAAAAAGTTTTCCAGTTTCTTTTTGCTTCTAATATTTTGGTACGAGCTCGATAGCAAGTACAAACTCGAATTCACTGTCGGCCGATTAAACAATGTCGATAGCTAAACTTATGAAAATATAAATATTTTCTTTCTTTATGAACAAAGAAAACACTTAGTTCCGTCTCCAATAATATTTTTTCTAGTATTAAACATTTAACAAGAACAAATTCAATTTTAATTTCCCAAAGATTTTCTCCAACTTCCACTCAAATGCGTCTTAGAATTATTTCTCTAGTCTCGCGAATGTTTACGAGTTGTCAAATTCGAAACGTTTTGATTGGTTCTTGAAACACAATGACACTTATCTAATTGGTTGAACACAAACAATAGGAAAGGAATGTTGTGCTCGGGTAAGCAGCCGCTAGTCAGGGGAGAAAGCGTTGCGTGACGACACTGAAAGCGGCTGTGGGGGAGACTAGACGAAATGACGTCTGAAAACAAAATATTTGAGCTAAATAAATATCCAGCAAAGCTCACTGGATATACGATAGACAAGATCTAGTTCGTTTGAAAAATCCTTCGCCAACAAACAACAACAACAAAAAAAAAACGACAAAAAAAAAAAAACAGAAGCAAAATAACTGTAATTGAGTATAGGAACATTGCTCATCCGTCCAGTCGTACTGTCAGTCCGCCCCCGAGCTCGAAGAGTTCGTTGTTGACGTCATTAAAAAGTTGCTCATCCGTCCAGTCGTACTGTCAGTCCGCCCCCGAGCTCGAAGAGTTCGTTGTTGACGTCATTAAAAAGTCACACACCAAAAATACACTGGACGTCCTTCGTTATCAAGTATTCTTACAACTCAGAAAATCGGTGGTTTTTTTACCTTGGGGTTTAGAAACCAAGTTGGTATAAACATTTTTTTAAGCAGGAGAACTTTTGCTGTCATTTTCAGCAAATTGTCGTCTATCGCTTTGGAATTAATTATGTAGCATGTCTGACCTTTTGAAGTTAACCTGAAAGTTTAGGAACAGCAATTTTCACGAAATCTTTAATAAAAAATTAATCTCTCCCAAAGAACTGCTCAGATTCTTTAGTAACGTCGCAATTACATTGCCTGCGGCCCTAAATCCACGATATAAAGAGTATTATTTAAACCTTTTGTTTTCTCATAATATTGTGAGGTCACCCTGGCGATATTTGTGTTTAAGTTCCACTTCCTTGAATATGACGTCAGTACGTGAAACCAATCATAATTCCTTTAAGATTTCGTTACTCGAATGGACCAATCAGAGACGCTGTTAGGTATGCAGATGACGACTAGATTGTTTAGTGTAGCGAGAAATAATGCACAAATTTCAATCATGCAGTTTTCTTCAACAAATTGATCCAACTTGATTATGTTTTGATCGTTTGGAAGCCAAATACTCATCCCCACGACCATAAGGTGTCGCAATTTGAATCGTTATTGGACGCCATGGGGCTAATATAGTTATGAAAAGTCGTATCGGACCCGAAGATCAGGACAACGCGATGGAACTCCAAACTATCACCACTGAAGATGATCCGTATAGCGGTGAGAAAAAAAACTTTTTATGGTCAAAATTTCAGCCTGATTTCTATTCATGATAAAAGAGATTTGATTTACTTTGCTAATTTGAGTGATTTTTATGATTTTTCAGTCGATCCTTACTCAATAGGCCAAGATGAAGGAACGAGTAGCATCAGCCGCAACCTCCCAAGCAGAGCCGCTAGTGCTCGACATGGGACAGTTAGAAAACGATCTATCCGACGAAAATCTATCCCAATGGTTGAGATGGAAGATAAAGATGAATTGAATGATTATGAAAGTGTCAAAGCAGTGGCTGCTCCGATGGAAAAGAGGCGAGAGTTGAAGTAAGTTTGATGAAGAACCGAGCTCTTCTTTGGCTTGCATTTCGTTGATTACCAACCCGTACAAGTTGATACTAGTAAATAACATATATATATTTTGTCTTTGAAACTTTGTTTTTAATCATTCATCCATTGATACTTGAAGCTACTTGTGGTGTAGAAAAATTTGATTATCGAGTTGTTTATAACAGAATATTTCGTTCGCTTGGGATAACTAGCTAGTTTTCATTTTATTCAATTTAAAGGCTAAACAGCTTTATATACTGTAAAGCTTAGTGAATTTGAACCATAGAAAACTCGTAGTGCGAGATATTTTGAATTCTTTTTAAGCTTACTTGTGAATTATTTATATGAATATTTCTAAGAATTTTAAGTACTTAGTAAAGTTACTTTTTATGAATTTCAAGTTTTGATATTTATTTTCTTCTTTTCTACTGAATTCAATTCTTTGTTTTATGGCACTGATGGACATATTTTTGACGTGTTTGCTTTCCAAAATATTATTTTGTCTCCTTTAAATTGGTAAACATTAAACAAGCAAAATCCCTAAATACTTTAGTATTAGATTTAATACATCTTGCAGGAGATAAAATAGCTAGAGTATAGTGAAGTTCATGACACAGGAGTTATACTTCAGCATTGGATTATAACATGCATCTTGCTGGTAGTTGCTCTCCAGTGCAAATAGAGTACAGTAACCTCAAAGTACAAACCAGGAGATTGTCTATGAGATAGAGGGTCACCTTCAGTTTTCTGTGTATTGTTTTCAGAGGTCACATAGACTGGAGATTTCATGACATTTAAATTCATTGGATGCATTAAATTTCATTTGACCCATTAGATTTCTGATATTTAAGGAAAGTGGTTAGAATTGCCCTTCATGACAGCAGATGGTGGTTTTATTCATTGGGGTACCTGTGGTCACAGTTGATTTTCCCAACCATCTATATTATCCATCCATTTGTTTATAAATCACCATTTACAAATTCAAACAATGCCTCTGTGTTCCTCGATTACAGACTCATTTACTCAGGTGTATGTAGTCTCATTTCAGCATCCAAACACATTCACAAATACCAATCAATTTGTTAATGAGTTTTCAGAAATCCTAGGTTTTGTGCACCCACCTTCTAAACATATCAAGATGCTTTTGTTTGTGTGAGTAAATATGAGGCATACTAGCTGTGACATGTAGCCAAAAAACTTAAGGCCAAAGATAAATACTAATGTAGATTGAAATGCCTTTAAGAGCAAAATATTAATTATCAAGGAAGACAGATAAGACATTTGTAAATATTGATGTCTAGCTTTATCTGTCATTATCTTGATAGGAAATATATTTTTTGATGTAGCCAAAATCATATATTGAAAAATATGGACTTTTGATTTTAAAAAATCACGATCACCTGCAAAGAATTATTTCACCCAAAATTCATTTATGACAATTATTGATATAAATATAAATTAATTTATAATGATAATAATTTATAATCTAGTCTAAAGCCAGAATTGTATTTTGAAAGCTTAATTTACTGAATCAAATATTCTTATTGTCAAACTTTCACTTTTTAAAATATTTCATTTTATTGCTTTCAGCCTTTAGTTTATAAGTACTTTGATCTTTAGATTGTTTTAATCTATCCAATATCAAAAATATCTAAGGCTCAGTCAAACGTCAAACTTCACATGAGCCAAACCAAATTGAAACAATGGATAACAAGGCAAACTTCTTTGATGTCATTAGGCTCGGCTCGTGTGAAGTTTGACATTCTACCTGAGCCTTAGAAATTTTTTATATTGGATAAATTAAAACAATTTTAAAGATGACTGTATAAAATTGCTGTTGTCAAAATGAAATGCATCTTATCAATATCTTGGTTCTTCATTATTCTATAGGGCTTATATCTGGACATCTAAATTATTACCCATACGAACCACAGCATCCATTAATTTCTTTATCTAGGCTAGTGGAATCAAAATTTCTCAAAGGATTGTTTTTACGGGTCTTCTCAAACTAGTTAATAATTCATGAGGAGAAAACAAAAAAATTATTAGTGTGAAAGAGGTTTGACAATGTGTTCTTATTTAGCATAATATTTGTGCAAGTAATTCTTGGAATTTCTCCAAAGTTCAAAAATAGTTTGAGAAGTATTATCAAGCACTTGAAAGAGTGTTTCATTCTCTTATCCAAACACCTCAATCTTAGTTAAAAATTCCTAACTCTATCTGGTCAGAGTTAATGAAATTAATTTATTAACTATGGTCTGGTTAAAGGTACTTAACATTGAGTTGCGAATTTTAGATTGCTGCAACTTACAAACATGAGAGATGGTTAGTATGAGGTGTAGGCACTGAGGGTGGTCACTGCCAGGGTTTCTTTATGTTTAGCCTATGGCTATTACAGCTGTCTTTTACCAATTTTATGTATTTTTGTTGTTTAGTGTATGTAACTTTGCTGAATTTTGGTACTGATTATTGGATATTCATTCATTCATTCATTCAATCATTCATTCATTCATTTGCTTGTTTTATTTCAGGAGGCATCAACATCAACAACAAGCCAGACACATATCTTGCTGGAAAGCGTTCAAACTTGGGACAGCAATGGTGAATATTTTAAAAAAACTATCAATTGACAATATTCTATTACTGTCTTCATTTCATATTCAAGATAATTCTAAATTTTTAGAGTACATTATTTTCACCTGGGGGGGGGGACTTTTTCAACAGTTTTGTTTCTTGCTGTCATTACTGTATTATCATGAAGGATTTTTGTAATAACATTTTTGTTGTTTTATCCAGCAATGGAAGAGATTCTCTGCAGGCATCAAGGAATTCTTTCAAGATATTGAGCTTTGGAAAGGTCATTTAAAACAAGTAGAAGGTGAGTGATAAGTACTCAGAGTCAGTACTCAGATGATGATGGTTACGGGAAACCATAAAGCTTTATAATCTAAGTAATAATGCTGATGATAATCTTAACTTCCCTAGGTCGTTTTGGCAATGGAGTGTTGTCATATTTTCTTTTTCTGAAGTGGCTCATGTTCCTCAATTTATTCCTTTTTGTCCTGGTGTTTTCGTTCACTGGTATTCCTACCCTGATCCAACATTACCAACCACCTACATATACCAATGCAAGCACTACTGTTCATCGTACAAATAGCTGTATATTTGGTTATCCAGAGGACCGGTATATCAAAGAGGACAAGATAGATGATATGATTGTTGATTTTATTACAGGCCAGGTATGAAATAAGTTATTAAGTAAGTATAGTAATAAATAAGTTAGTAAGAGTCTGAAGAAAGGAATACAGACTTAAATTGTGACCTTTGTAGGCAAAGCCATAGACATTTTGAGGCTTGACTGTGACAGGTTTTTTGGCTTGAAAACCCCTGTCAGTAACATTCATAAAATAAATGGACTACTTTGACGATACAATGGCCATCTTGCCAGGGGTAAAAACAAAACAAAGACCATGGAAAATATATAGAGTTTCGCGTGTGTTTGTCTTTCTTTTATGAGTAAAGTGCTCAAAGTGTTGTCTTAAATCCAACTTTTGTTGTACCCTCTCGTTGTGAGCTTTTCATTTAAATTGACATTATTAGTACCACAAAGCTTTATTTGTCCCCAAGATGTCCCATAATGCCTTGCAATCCAAGATATCACAACCATGTTGACAAAGTAGTTCATTGACTGTACATTTTATACATTTGTTTTAAGGGCTGGATCAACACTACCATCATGTTCTACAGCAATTATCCAAGCACAAATCTCAACCTTGATTTCAGTTACAATTTGCCTCTGGCATACCTGATTGTTGGTGGGGCATATTTCTTTATCAGTCTGCTTCTCATGATTAAAAAGTATGTATTTGTGTTCATTCCTTTGATGGTGGCTTTTGTTGCAAAATATTTTTGTCATCCCTGACAAGGAACAGCACACAATGCAAATATTGGATTGAATCATTTAATACACCTTTTTACAGTTCCATTCAGTGGCCATGAATAATAGTTCCTAGCCGAGGCTGGAGTTACCGCGCATGATAAACTGCAGTTTTGCTATGCGCAGAAACCCCAGCCTCGGCTAGGAACTATCATTCGTGGTCCCTGAATGAAACTGTAAAATGGAGTATTTTGCAAAGAAAGTGCGTGATACAGGAAAATACTATGAATGATATGAGACTTCAGCACTGCTTATCTGCTTGTGATCGGGTACGATAGAGTTTAGAGGGAGTTTGAGCATTTCTTTGCATAATTAAATGATAAAAAACCTTATAAATCAGCTAAGCATCTGTTACGGCTGTGCATTTTTACTCGTCGCTTGTATTTTGAAAAAATAATATAATAATATTTTCATAAAAATACACAGCCCTATCAGATGCTTAGCCGACTGACAACCTTTACTAAGGTAGCGAGTCTCTTGTGTGCAGTCACATGCATAAACATGCTTGGATTGACAAAACTTGAGGGAAGCATTTCACTAGTGTACACTCCATGGTTCTGACTCAGACAATAGTTAACCAATCACTGACTTTGCAGCAGCTTTCCCAGTGGAGTTAAAATTTATCTGAAAGAGTATTACAAGGCTTAAGAGGCAATTTTATTTTAGTTTCACAGGACAGAAAACTATTCAAATGTATAGTCAATTTTTCGTGATCAGAGTTTTAAAATCTAAGATATTCCAGTTAATTCGTTGAGCTTATGAGACATAGCAATGTAACTAAGGGGAGTTGGGACCATGAATACCCATAGCATAGCGAGCCAAATAAAAAAGTATATAAATAGGATATGAATAACAAAATGAAAAAATTTAATTTTTTTGAATATATGTTTTTCTGTTTCATTCAGTTTGACAAAAAGTTTTCAAGAAAGTTACATCGAAGGTGGAAACAAATTTTATTCCTACTGTAACAAAGTTTTTGCAGCCTGGGACTATTGCATCAGTGAAGAAAACACTGCAAATGTTAAATGCCAGAATATTGTTCAGGACATCAATGTAAGTAAGAAGCACTGTCTTATGATTGAGAGCTTGCGATAACAGCCAATCAGTCGTCAGTCATGATCACCAGCCAAATTAGTTTTAGCTTGGTTATACCTCATTTCTGGCTCAAATTCTCTGGTCAAAATGACCAGCAAGGCAAAGATTTGGCCAGACAGTAAACAATTCTTGCCAAACTTCGTCATATGAGTGGCAGTTATTTATTAAAACCCCTGTTGTTCTAATAGACTTTACCATGATTTCAGATTGACCATGTACCATTTCCTAGAGTATTATAATTCTTTGTTTAACAGTGTTGTGCTTGAGAAGAAACATGAATATGGATACAACTCAAACAATGAATGGGGAGGCATAACTTTTTTTCTTTTTTCTTCTCGTACTTAAGGCTGAATTAGCTGAAGAAGACCGACTTGAGAAAGTACAAGCACGTACCAAATCAAGAAAAGCTGCACTCTATTCTATAAGAGTTTTGGTATCTGTGTTGGTAATTGCAATTCTGGTGGGAGCAATCTATGCCATTATTTATACAGTTGAAGTTTCTACTAACCCAGTAAGTATTTGGATATTATTTGGTCTTTGGAGTGAGAGAATTATTAAGAGCAAGGTGGAGCAGATTGAATATGAGTGGGAAAAGTTATAGCAATAGACCTTTTCGGCTCTGACGTAATGTTTTCCCATTTTAGACCGAGTGTTATTCCCTAGAGTATCAGTTCTTTGTTTAAGGTTTGCGCTCGATTGCACATGAGAAGACACATGAATATNGTCAGTGGGCTAACATGATAGTAAGGGTCGATAAGTGCAGCACTTTTGGAATCAAAAAATATCTTACCAAATCAGCTCAGTATTTGCCAAAACTCCTAATTAATAATGATCTCGTGCCATGTGTCCATATCTTTCCCATATCTCGATTACTTACTTTGATTTCAAAATGACAAATCAAGAACATAAATCTGAACTGACCTCCCTCACCAATGAAATGATGGTTGACATCGATACCAAACCTCTACATCCTAAAAATAAAATCTTGTTGTATAGCCGCTATGTCCTCTCGAAAATATCCTGGCATCTGACTGTCGCTGATTTATCTAAAACATGGATCACAGAAAACCTCGATTCTGAAGTGAACAAATATCTACGTAAATGGCTTGAACTTCCTGTTTCTGGCACACTTAGTAACGTCTTCCTCACACGCAACAAGTTTGGTCTGAATATCTGCCCTCCTTCGGTCAAATTCATCCAGTGTCAAACAGTCCTTCGTAACGCATTAAAAACTTCCCCCAATGAATCAATAAAAGTCCTTTGGAAGTCTACTAGCAGCAACACTAATATTCAATACGACATTTACAAATCCACAAAGGATGTCATCAAAGACTTCCGCTACTCACAGGAACATAAATTGGAAAATCAACTGACCCTTAAAGGCTCCTTCTTCTCGAGTGTAATGAAATATTCCCTGCCACAACTCAACAACATCTGGTCCATTGCCCAATCTAAACTACCAAAAAACATCTTCAACTTCTCAGTCCGTTATATCAATAACACTCTACCCACACGCAAAAATCTCGCGAAATGTGGCATATCTTCCAACTCTGACTGTTCATCATGCCTCATGCCTGAAACTCTCCTTCATGTAGTAGCTGGCTGTAAAACGTACCTTGAACAAGGCCGCTTCACCTGGCGTCATAACTCTGTCCTTCATTTCCTCGCTCGTCACCTTCCAATCACCAGCAACTCAACCCTATACGTCGATCTCCCTGGATTCACAAGCCCATCAGTCATAACTGGCGAAAGTCTGCGACCTGATTTACTCCTGGCCATCCCAAAGAAGTGTCTTTACATTTTGGAACTAACAGTTGGCTTCGAATCTAATCTTAAAAATAATGTTGTTCGTAAAAATCGTAAATATGCCAAGCTCGTAAATGAGCATAGTAATCAATTCACAAAAGTAAAATTTATCAACTTATCAGTCAGTACTTTAGGTGTTTTTGCAAAGGAATCATCTGATTTCCTTACTATGTTAAACGAATTAGGATTGAAAGCAAAACAACAAAAATATTTARTAAGAAAAATAACCGAAATAGTCATCCGATCTACCTATTATATTTTTTGCAGCAGAAATAAGGAATGGCTCGATCCAGAACCCTTAAAGTATTAGACCCCCCTCTTTGAATTGATTTTTTTTTCTTTTTCTTTCTCGTATTTTATTCTTATCACTTTTTTTTAATCTTTATAAATATTATATATATATATATATATATATATTTTTTTTTTTTTTTCATCTTTCTCGTTCCGAAGTATGTATTTGTGTATGTATGTGTCCAAGTAGTCAATTGTAAATTACCTAATGATAGTGAGATTTACAATTGTTAACGTAAAAGATATGAAAATGAAATAAAGTTTCCATTATTATTATTATTATTATTATTATACATCCACCATACTTGAAAAACATATTAACAAGCAATGGCAATTTTCTTTGACAGACATATCAGAAAGACAAGTCCAACATAGTGAAGACCATCATCAGATCAGCACCATCATTAACCATCACTGTTCTCAACTTGCTGCTTCCACCTTTCTTCCAAATCCTCTCTCAAGTAGAGGAATGGAGTCCTAGGTTTGAAGTTGCTTTGAATCTATGGAGGTAAGAACATTGTATATCACAGTCTCAGACCCCTAAACTCTTCACTTTAATAGGCCCATTGCAGTTAACAGTCACATGTCTTTACTGGTGAGCAAAATTTTTTATTTTATTTGAAATTGGTAATTCTTTTTAGCTACTTGTAAAGAACTGAATAAACGATGTGTAACCAGAGTGTCACAAAATGCAGTTTTATTACGATCTCTCGAAACAGGTTGTAGAAAGTTTGTTTGCTCACCAGTATATTTCACCCATGGGAATCAAGATGTTCATTCATTTGCTCTCAGTGAATTAATCAGCATGTGATTACTGAGCTGCAAAGGGCCTATTAGTTTATGTTAATGAGACTAAGTATACGAATTATTAAAGACTTGAATATAGAGTTTTGTGTGCTGTGATTGGTTGAACAACTAAATATTATGAGGTGATAACCACTTGTTGTGAGCAGTGATTATGAGGTTCCCCAAAATTTGCCAAAGCATAGTAATACTAAAACGTTTTTTAATCCTTAATTTTGTCGTTTCTCTAATATGAATATTCACCAATATTCTCTTTGCCTTCAGTGATTAATTGTTAAATATCAATTACTTCTAAAAAATGGTGAAGGGTTCTTAGTCTTATCCATACTAGTTATTGGTGACTCTCTGCAGTCCTTGTATTAGTAAAGTTTTTAACTGGAAGGTGTGTTTTTTTCTTTTCCGAAACAAGACAGAAAATTTCAATCGATATTAAATATTTCCAACAGGACTGTACTGTTGAGGCTGGCCTCTGTAGCTGTTCTTATGATAACACTTTATGCCGAAGTTGGAAATCGATGTAACGTATTAGACAGATCTGTTTGCTGTCAAAAGGCAAGTCAAAAGTATTGCAATACATTAGTGAGCAGTTCATTTGTAGCATTTTTCCCGTGCTTAACTACAATTATTATTGATGTTTTGTCTATCAGAGTTGGGAAAATGAGATAGCATCTCAAATGTATATGCTCATATGGATTGACCTCTTTGTTGTCATCTTGACAACTGCTGTCTTGGAAACAGTGAAAAAGTAAGTATTACTTGCATTGCATGTTGCTTGTGTTGGATTAAAAAAGCACCACATCTTTAACAGCAACTACTTCTCTTGCCGTAACTTTCCTCCTCCATGTAATTTGGGGTTTAAAGGTTGCTGAGGGATAGACATTTTCTGTTGTGCCCAGTACACTACCCTATAGCATTCAATTACAGAATTAACAGAAGCAATTCATTTATTTTTCTCAGGTTACTGCACAAACACACCAAGCTGTTCAGGAAACTTAATTTAATGCCAGAGTTTCAGATCCCAAAGAATGTATTGGACTTAGTGTATGGCCAGTGCCTTATCTGGTAATTACCTGACTTTCAAATATTTATAGTTCACTAACTCTCCTTAGTCACTGTTGCTATGTCACACAAGCTTGACGAGTTAGCTAGAATATCTCTCAGAATTTAAAACTCGGGAAAATGGATCATGAATTGTTTCGATTATTTATTATCCTGTGAACATAAAATAACATTACATGGTACTCCCACATATGGACTATATGGGGATGATCCGCTGAACAGGGTATGGTTTTTCAAGCTTCTTGTCATAAACAGGGTATGCAATTTCACTCAAGTTCCAAGTTCTTCCTGAGTTTCCTGTCATATTCAGGGTTTCTACTTTCGTATTGACCAAAACTGGTTATTATAGTCGTAAAAAAACGATACGCAAGATGACATGATAATTGAAACAGGAACTTAGTGCAATTAATTATATCTTTTGTCATAAACAGGGTCTACAAATTTGAGCTTTTTTGTCATAAACAGGGTACCCCTTTCAGAATCCCAGCAGAACACCCCTACCCAAATCCTGCCAGAGTACCCCTCGGGCCTTGAAGTACTCTTTAAAACAGAAACTGTGTAGTTGTTTGTGGGACTAGACTTTATTTCAACTGCCAGGGAAAACTTCTGCAACAGTGATTGGTTTGCCGTTGTCTGAGTCAGAACTATGACTTAATAATGACAATGATTAGTGGTTCAATAGGTACTGATCATAAAATGACCTACTCCTCCCCTGACAAGCAGTTTTAAAATTTCCCAATGACACCTGACAACATAAAAAATGTGTGCTCTACAAGAAAAGCCTTCCACTTACAGAATGATGCTAAAATTCTCTCCTTAACTGTATTCTTTAGGATTGGAGCTTTCTTTAGCCCACTCATTCCAGCCATGGGAGTGGTCAAACTCTTTATTACATTTTATTTGAAAAAGGTATATTAGAATTTAAGTTATTTGAAATTGTTCAATTCCCTATTAGATTGAGATAACTCCTTCCCATTCTACCAATACTACATTATTTTATTATTACCATATTTTTTAAAGCAATGGCTTTAAGTAGAGGTTTGATCTGTGAGATRGCCATGCCCTGACTTTGATTAGCACAGAGGTCATTTCAGGGTACAAGAATAAAATTTGAACTACGTTATGAACACATCGAGTCCAGCATCTACTTGGAATCATTGATTCCTGGTCACTCCGACAAGTTATTTTGAGAAAGGTCTATTATGGCTTACTATCAATCACATGACTTTTTGGAGTTGACTGGGGGGCAAACAAGCGGTTGACTGGGGGGCAACTAGTGGATGCTAGTCAAAACATATCAAAATAAGTCCTCGAACTATTGTATTTGACTATTTTCACAACTTCAAACCAGAAAACAAGAGATCAAAACAACCTCCAGGATTCTACAAGCCATCAAAAAGAGCTATTACTGGAAGTGACATCTATTGATAGCAACCTATTGTTAGAAGATATTATCAATGTTTTCTTGACATTTGTGTGACACATTTTTTGCAGGTCAGTTTGATATACAACAACAAACCATCCAACAAGCCCTACCAGGGTGCAAGGTCAAACTACCTGTTCACTGTCCTACTCCTTATTACCTTCTTCATGTGCTTGGTGGCAGTCGGATGGGGAATTACCAAGTAAGTTGTAAAACTGTTATTTCACAAGGCAAAAGATTATACCTAAAAAAGATGATTTCATGATTGTGCCTAGTCTGCATAGCCAGGCGTTCCTTGTGGGTGGGGTAGGGGAGAGGTGTCTGGGAAGATTTGGATAGCGAGAGAGAAAAAGAACGGAATGCCTGCCAGCAACCCTTGTGAGCTAATTTGTTCCCCAAAAAAATTATCACTTCTTTTTTGTTGTTGTAGTTGTTTTTGGTGTTGATAGTTGTCATTTGCTGCTATTTACTTTGTTGTTTAATTAGCTTATTATTGGCACTTGTTCGATTTATTTGTTACATTAAATACAATTTGTATTTTTCTAAAAACGTTCCATACTCAGATTTCAAGATTATAAATATTATAACTATTTTTCCCTTTCTCTAGGGTTCGGCCATCATGCCATGGACCTTTCCTGTAAGTCCTTCATCTTGTTATGAGTTACTTACCTACTATGTCCACAGTCTTGTGTTAATGCAAATGCTTCCACCCCTTATTCAAAGAAATTAGTTTACAAAGTTCCACAAAACAAGTTTAAAAAAAAAGATAAATAAATTTGATTTCCCAACAAATTTTCTTTCCTTATCCCCAAAATCACTTGAGTGAAGACCAAACAATGGTTTCAAGTTGAGGTTGGACCTGATGTGTTTATACATTTACTGTATTTTTTGAAATCCTCAACTTGGAGTCATTGTTTTGTGGGCACTCATTTTAAGCGAATTAGAAAAAGCTCTACTAACCCTAAAATATTATTAATTTACCTGTTTGTTTTTATCTGCTTAGCAATCAATACTGTGATGAAAAGGAAATCATTAATACTTTGTCAGACGTGATTAACACATGGCCAGCTGGTATCAGAGAAATCATTAACTACATCAGTACAGCGGCATTCATCTTTCCAGGCCTTATGGTCTTCTTGTAAGCTGTCTTTGTTGTTAGAAAGTTTGACATTTTTCAGTTGTCTCTCTTCTCTTTTCCCCTCCTATCCTTGTTATTCCCTTTCTCTTCTCTCCATATTTTCTCTCATTTTCTTTCTTCTCTAATTCACTCTCACTCTCCTCTCCTTCATTTCTTTTTCCTTACTCTTTTTTTTCCCCGTATCTATTCCCTTTCATTTCCCCCTTTCTTTCTAACATGTTTCTCACCTTTCATTGCAGTTTGCTCATCTATTACTTCCGTTCAATGATTAAAGTCCATCTTCAAATGATTGAGATGCTAAAGGATCAGTTGGTTTTGGTAAGTTGCTTGTCCCAAGTTTTTGTATTTCCTTGAGTATTATCTGCAAAGAAGGGAATAAAACTCAAGAGGATGATGACATGTGGTCTAAAATCTGGTTAACAGGCCATTTGCACTTACAGATCATGTGACCCTGCCCCCTAACTCAACCTGTTGTTTAAAAATGAACATCAAGAAATAAAAAAAACACCTTGATATTAAGTAAGGCAAGGTTTCAGCTCATAATATCGACCATAGGAGAAATAGAGGATATTACATGGGCGCGCGGAGATACGAAATTTATCTTCGAGTGTTGAAAAGATCTCTCACAAATGAGCGCCCATGTATCGTATCTTCAAGCGCCCATGTAATATTCTGTTTATTATATAATTATCAATGACAGTATGTTTTGGCTTTTTCAGGCAATTCTTTCCGCGTATTTTTGAATAGCCATCGCAATGGTGTTATTTTCACACGTGAAAATAACATGTTATTTTCACGTGTGAAGATATCAATTTTTCAAAATAGAGAAAAATAGATATTTCATCGGTAATTATATAATAAATAACATTAATAAACATAAAATGAAATATCTTATAAGAATGTTTTTGAAAAAATGTGATGGATGGCAAAGTTTGTAAAAGTCTCTCACAGGAATTCTGTTCTAGCCAAACTGGAGAGGCTGTCCGCAACAACGAAACTAGTTTTTTAAAGGCTAAAATACACATAGTTCGTATAAGACAATAATATATTAAGAAAGTGAGAATTCACTAGTTTAAATTTATGACGATTGAAATTCTGAGAGCAACACAGTTTGAAGGCCAATACAGTGAATTTTTAAAAATTGAACTTATTTGTTATGGTGCAATGTTTGCCCATAGGCCATTCATCATTTTCTTGAAAATAAGATTCTTTGTTTGAATTATATCCATATTCATGTGTCTTCTTGCGCAACCATTAAACAAAGAAATGATACTCTATGGAATGATATGTGGTTTGTAGTAGGAAAACATTTACTATGCTCATAGAACTATTTTTCATGACAGTAAAATGTTGATATAATTTATTTTGTCCGGCTTCAAGCTGCATTGGGAATATGCATCTATAGGGTTCTGTTGAGAATATCTATAACACTCCTTTTGTTTGTTTTATTTTATATAGGAGGGCCGTGACAAGAGGTACTTGATGGAAAAACTAATAATGGCTGGTAAAAGAGATGCKGCAAATGAGGATGAGGATGGAAATGCATCTGGAGTCACGAGAGAAACACAGGTCCAGCCTGGTCGGAATTCTGGGAATTTAAATTTCTGAATGTGTTACGATGTCTGACAACACCCATCCAAAGGTTCTTACTTATAAAGAGTGGGATTTTTTTTTATAATCTGTTTATACAACCAATAGACCTTTCCTGAATTTGCTTGACTGACCACGAAACAATGGTTTGAAGTCGAGACTGAACTTGATTCTTTTATTGATCAAGTTCAACCTCGACTTGAAACCATTGTTTTGTGATCAGTCAAGCGAATTCGGGAAAATCCTATTTAAATTGAATTGCATATATTGGTCAATAATCATTGTATGGTTAAGCACACATATTGATATAAGTCAGCTCTGGGTGGGGGTGATTGGATGTGGGGATTTTAGGCCACCCAGTATTTTAAAATAGCAAAAACAACTTAAACATTGTAGCAATAGAGATTTGCATGATCACGTGCTGTCAGTCATGTTAGATGGGGAAATTGAATAATTTATTTCTTGTGTGTGTAAAATGAATGTTACATAAGGGTTTTTTTGTACATTTATGTATAAATCTTTAAATCATGTATGATTTTTTCACTCATCATGACTGTTGTCATGCAATGCCTAAAATGTCTATAAGCCCTACCCTACCCCCTCCCTCCTCAATCAAAACTGGTCTGAAGTTCTCAATAGATGTTATGTAAAGTGTGTAAACTTTTATAGCCAAACTATGACACTATAAAGTGAAAGTTATTGTTATGCTTATCAGCATATGATAGCTCTATGGGTTACCAATAGAAAAAGAATTTTGCATTTGTGTTTTTTTCTAGAATGTTTTAGCAAACAGGTGCAAAGAAAACTCTGAGAGTGACAAGGGAACTAGTTTTTGCATTTAGCTAATTACAGAGGATCCTAGGGATTGAAAATCTCAACCAAACTTCTCTTTATGTAGAGATAGAAACTTTTGAGGTTTTTACAACTACTATTCCTTAACAACTATATATGTGTATTTATACATGTTTAGGGATCAGCAATTTTAAAAACCTTAGTTTCTGTTATTGAACATTTCATTTTATTTTATTGAAGAAAGGTTCCTCCTAGTCAGGAGAAAGGTGTGCAAGAACATGGCACATTTATATAGCTCCTTTATTTCTTGGCCTTCCACAGACACCACCATCTCCCCCCAAACACACACACACACACTGGTCTATCGGCGGTGGCAATCAACGCAGTCCCAAAGCAAGCATTGCACCATTTATGCATAAGAGGGTGACTGTTTAATAATAGACATTCGTAGTTTCAAAGTATAATTTAAGGTTAGAACTAATAGTTCCAAAACATATTTATTTGTGTTGTCGCACATCATGTTATATCTTATTAGAATCATTTGCTAAACTATTAAGTTATCATTAGAATTACAAGTTATCAGTATTTAAGTTTACCATATAGATTACAGTTAAAAATGGTCATACACTTTGTTAAGAATATCAGTGAACCTTAAGGAAAAGCAATAGCATATGTTGCATTATCACCATTGTTTTCATTGCTATGTGCTGATCGAGACAACAGTCACGACAGAGAAGTCTTGCAATAAACTACTGTCAATCAGTGCCTTTACATACTCTAATTTATGCCCGATTTCCATGTCGCAACTGTTGTCTCGTGTGGCAATGAACCTTGGTCACCTTAGAATAATTCTTGTGGCAGTGGTGTTTATTATTTGGTTTGGTTGGTCAAAATATTCACAAGTAACACTGAAGAAGTTACTCCAAATTATTTGCTCAATATTACTCATACTCTAGTCTTTTATGATTCAAATGATTTTGGATAACATGATGATTTTTTAACTTTCAATAAATATTTTTGTAGCTGATTTAGATTATCTATGATTGCTTGTTATGATTATTGGTTTGTGATTGATTTAATAGTTAATTTATTAACTATTATTAAAGAGTTATAATGCTTACCATATTTCTATTGAATTATAGTGCAACAGTTGACGTCGACCTTGGAACTATGATATGTGTATAGATTAATAACTGGTAAATTCAAATGTTTCCCCCCCCCCCCCCCCCCCCCCCACACACACACTT
>NW_022259370.1:160368-174918 GCF_009602425.1 Actinia tenebrosa | reverse complement strand
TCGATTCGTGTAAGTGTGTGTAAGTGCGATATTTAGCTTCGATTCGCTAAGGCAATCAGATGACGCCCGCACTGCAGACCACGTCGAGTTGAAAATCGTCATGAATAATATTAGCTAATACTTTTGGACAAGAATATTAAAAAATATTATAGAAATTCTCTTTTTAGGTTTCTCTTTGAAGAAACCAAGATGATAAATTGTACTTGAAAAATTGAAGAGTTATTTACTTCATTGAACCTAATGAATTTCAAGAGAACCTGTCAAGACACGGCGCAGAATGATTCAAAACAAATTCAAAATATCATTAATGAAATATTTTTTTTTACTTATGAATTTTTTAATACCTAAAATAAATTTTAAAATTTTGGGAAATTTAAGCTTTGGGGTTAATATTTCTCGAGGAACAACTGGAAAAAAAAGATTTCACAATCTTGAAGTAATTAATCATAAAGTTAGAAAACTTTTGAAAGATAATTCCGAAGAGAACCTTCCAGTCCATGACGACGTATACTGTGACAGGTCAACCAAGCAACGCCCCCCTCCCTACTGCTTCGTAAAAATTTGCATTCAAAATTCCATGTACAGATCAGCGAATTAGGTAAACCTAGCTAGGCTTAATTTTTATAACGTTGATGAGTTAGTACAATCGCTTATGATATTAATGCCATCTGTTTCTGTACAGGTCTAGTGCTATGGTTCAGGACCGCAATAGCAATGTAAAAACTGGACACTCTAATGGTATAGTAATGCCTGGGAAAATGAAAAACGGAGTTAGCAAAACATCTACCCGAGCATTCGATTCTGTCAGGTCCAACAGTAGTATGTTATTCTCGGCAAACTCCTCCGGTGGCGAAGATACAGGTAAATATCGTATTTTTATGCTATTTTTTTAGTTCTATACTCATGTCTTAAAATTTTTGGGGGAAATATTCAAGTTTAAGCAGATGTAAAGACAAATCGCTGTTATGTTCCGTGTGGCTTCAAGATCGATCCGTGAGAAGATTTAGACTGCTTATCTAATCTTGAATATTCCCGGGAGAGTCGATAAATTGTTATGTTTAAGTGACTTTTATAAAACAAAAATCATAATTGTTTGCAGAATTTGAAGTCGACGATGAAATGCCAGATGACATCGAGATTGAAGAGAGGTTTTCAATACTTTTGGTAAGTTYTTAAAACTAATGTCAACAAAATATTTACGTCTTGCTAAGCTTATTGTGAAGGGAAAAATATCTCGCAAACAGTTGAAATTAACCTTCTTTCTGTCGTATTTTGGTAGGAAAAAATGGCCCTTCCGGCTGAAAGAGCTGCAGAGCTCTCCAAAAGTCCTAAATCTCACAAATGGAAGATGATYAAAGCGAAGGTAAGTTGGAAAAATTATTTCACAGGACTTTTCCACATGGCTGATCGTAGTTCAATATTTCAATAGCTTTTTTAATTTTCCTTCAGTATTAATCTAAAGAGTGACACTTGTGAYGCTTACTTTGCATTATTTTTGCTCAAATGTCTGTGCTTGTGAATGATAGTAAATTCTTCAAAGTCTAAAGAGTTTAGTTTCTTTTACTAGACTTTACGACTCTCGGATCAATAAAACCTGCCGAAAGAATATTATTTCATAAAATATTTATAATAAGCGATTGCCTTAYGTTGATATTATCTCACATTTGAAAACAAAGCGGAATTTTATTCTARAAAAATTAAACTACGACATGAACCCTTCTTACAGTAAAAATAACGAGTTTTTTGAGAGTCAGTGGGGAAAATCAATAAATTTGCGAAGGAAGGTTTGCAAACGTTTTCATTTCAGTTCGAGTCAGAATATATTTTGACGACAAGGCTTCCCGCAGAGAAAAATAAGAGATTTTATATTGTGAATTTTACTCAAGGTCCGAAAAGGAAGTCCAAACCAAGATTTTCTTTTCTATCGATAAAAGAAGTGTTTTAAACAGAGAATTCGTTCAGTGCATTAATGATAAAATTTACCATGTCTACCACATCTGGTAGCTACTCAGAGATGATAAAGTTTTCATTTTACAACATTTTWAATTTCAGTTTCTATCTCATCATTCGAGATTACGTTGTCTTTGTTTCAAAATCTTTGAATAATCAAGCACAATTAACCTCAGAATACTACTGGCAATATCACTAGCCAGAGGTGATAAAAGTTTCACTTTACAAAAAAAGTTTTTTTTTTTCTTTTGGTTTTTTTCTCTTTGACTCATAAAGATTTCCTAGCTTTTGTTTTCAAAATCCTGGGATGATCCAAAAACAAAAAACAAAAAAACAATTAACTCTGAGCACTTTTAGTCATATTACGATGAAGTCCATCTCGAATTCTCGACCAATTAGAGGGCACCATTTAGAGCCTAGTAAAGTTAAGTGTTTAACTGAAAAGAAATTGTTTTATTGCATGGGGACAAGTGAACTATTTTTATCACGAACAGATGCCGGGAAAGCAACAGAAGAGTGATAATAAAATTCATCCTTACTGCAGCACACAGTATTGATGCCAAAAAAGTATATATAAATTTCAAATTTTTATCTAAAATAACTTTTTACCCCATTTTCGTTTTTCCATACTATGATAAATATAATAATGTTGCTTTAGTAATGAAAAAATAAATTAATATTTCCAATACCKTCTGGTTCAAATTTTGATATGCAGTTTTTTTCCGTCAAGTTAAACCAAATAATGCTTACAAAATTTTAACTTCCTCATAAAATTCTCCGCCGGCTTTCGCTGTATGTTAGCCGTGTTTTTAACGAGCAAGGTAAAGTCTAAGGTTGTATATCGTTGAAGTTTTGTAAAGTAAAGTCATTAGTAACATATCACGGCCTAAAGTCGTGCTTTAATATTTACAGCGATGAAAAATGACTTTAATTCTAGCCGGTATTTTTAAGGAAGAAATTTAATATTCATTTTTTTTTTTTTTTTGTTTTTTTTTGTTTACTTAAGTACGTAATTAAAGTCTCCGAAGCATAGCCATATGGCTTGGGTGTATTTTGAAATAACTTTATAGGACTATACTTACAGCTACATTAGTATCTGTTATTGATTTTTTTYCCTTGTAGCAACAAGAAATTTATCGTATGATAGTCAAGCGTAGGTTTAATACCCCGCACGCTCAACCCTTTCATCCCCCAACACACACGCACAAAATGAACACCTTACTTCGTTATAGTCAAACATATGTATGAAGAAATATTGAGTATTTTTCAGCACAAAGAACTAGAGGGATTAAGAATTCAATCAAGAGGTTGAAAAAGCTGCACGCTACCATACATCAAATCGAAATATGTCAATAATTTGAATAACTATTGTTCTGGACTGACTAGCCTCGTGTTCACGTGGAAACATAAAAGCATAGAGGCCAGTCAGTCCAGAATGATAGCTATTCAAATTGAAATAATAAAAGGGTAAATTTTACACCGTGAAAAGATGAAAAAACTTACTGACGTTTCAGACGCTAGTCCTTCGTCGGAGTAAAATTTACCCTTTTATCATTACTGTTTCATTAGAAACACCGACGCAGCTCACACTAGTTTTTAGCTAGTTATCTCTCGTTATTCAAATTGGTCGCCATATTTCGATTCGTTGTATCGAAATAAATATGGCGACAAGAGAGCAGGAATATTTATGCTCTGTTGATGGCGAACAATGACCCAGGCTTACGTTTAACTCGCTATTTGCTTTCTCTTTTCATGATCAGATCCACCCTTTTTTACAGGGCGGGAGGAGGGAGGGCGTTGAAACGGGCACACATCTCTTGGCCGATCCGTGATGCGGAGAGTAGGACTGGGCACTACTCTGACTGTCAACAATGACGGACTGTTTGTGGAGGAAATTCGCCTGACAAGAAGATCTTTCAAAGGTAAATTTAGGCTTGTTAATCTTTGCTTTTAGCCAATAAAACAATTTTACTGGTGTTAGAGAACACCCAAAACATGATAAGAGTTTTCATTACGAAGAATTTCGCTGGGTTTTGTACTCAAAGAACCATTTTAATAAGCGACTGCCTATGGTGTTTAGCTGAATTTTATGTAGCAAATGCGGGCGCAGGGCATTTTTGGCTATGTTACAATGTTTTCCAAAACCTAGTTTATATATTTTTGAAATATTTATATAGTGTTTTACTTATGTGAAAAAAATCAGACTGAGCAAATTTGAGCAAAATTAGTTTTTTGACATCTCAAAAGTAGACTAGCGAAGCGCTAGGGAATTCATAGTATGTACACCTTCTGTATGATGAAAATTGACCTGAGGATCGTTAGATGTTTTACTTTTAACGGTCCAAAAATGAAAAATATTGTGCTGAAGAACAGTGCGTGTATATTTATCTGGAGAAATGTCACAATTTCCGATCATTTCGTTCCATTTTTGTTCAACGTATGTCAACTTCACTATCGATTCGCTAGTCTACTTTTGAGATGTCAAAAAACCAATCTTGCTCAAATTTGCTCAGTCTGATTTTTTTCACATAAGTAAAACACTATATAAATATTTCAAAGATATATAAACTAGGTTTTGGAAAACATTGTAACATAGCCAAAAATGCCCTGCGCCCGCATTTGCTACATAAAATTCAGCTAAACACCATAGGCAGTCGCTTATTAAAATGGTTCTTTGAGTACAAAACCCAGCGAAATTCTTCGTAATGAAAACTCTTATCATGTTTTGGGTGTTCTCTAACACCAGTAAAATTGTTTTATTGGCTAAAAGCAAAGATTAACAAGCCTAAATTTACCTTTGAAAGATCTTCTTGTCAGGCGAATTTCCTCCACAAACAGTCCGCCATTGTTGACAGTCAGAGTAGTGCCCAGTCCTACTCTCCGCATCACGGATCGGCCAAGAGATGTGTGCCCGTTTCAACGCCCTCCCTCCTCCCGCCCTGCTTTTTTATTAGGAATCATCGCGTCGACAGTTCATTACCTTAATTCTTAACTTTCTCCCCCCGTAAATTAGGAAAGCATGCAGCCAAAGTATTCATCCGGGTTCTACATAGAACAGCTAAGAGGACATCGCGAAGTTGCAGTCAACAAACACAGCGCCACTTCAAAAAGACTCACCAAAACTCTGGAGCCAGTGGAAATGGTCCTTAGGTCGTTGGAAGTTGATCTAAGAACGCATCCAAATACCACGTAAGTGATTGGACTTWAGTAGCCAATTATCTTGCAACATTTTTTCCTGTGGGAAAAAAATCCATCGTTTAGTCCCTCAGAACRATTCCTCTCGGGACTCAAGTGCAAGGGGTCTATATATTCTTATGTCATCCCATATGAATTATTTTATAGATGGCTGAGAGAGTTCATTGACGATCCTTACAGAGGACACACAGCTCTCATTGAATTTCTTCAGCACCTCCATGTTAATCCTCCCCCCAAAGACACACCTATTCCTCAGGAACTCCAGTCAGATCTTGAAAGAACTCAAACTCGATCATATGGAAGCACACGATCATTAAAACCAGAGGTTTTTGCCAGAAGCTATGTAAGAAATTCTTATAAAACTATCTAATGTACTAGTCAATTGAGACCCCCGATCCCCGGAACATGGCGAAGMATTACCGGGGGCGAGACAGGGGATTTAACGCGCATTTAATAACAAATCTTTCTCTCGAGAAAATTTAACATTACTGTGAATGTTTAATTCCCCGCTCTGTCCCGGGGTCTGGAATGGGGGTTTCAATTGACTAATGCATAATATTTGAATACAAATATATATGGAAAAGTGGTGAAAAAATAAAGAAAGGAGAGAAAAGAACCCAAAAAATTATTGATCTTTTCTGMCGCATGGTCATGAGTGGCCAAATATTTCCTGAAAAAAATTAAATAAACTTATTTTTTATCTATTTTATAGTGAAAATGATCTTATTAATGTAATTCTAAGGTGATTATTATGGTGTTTGTAGATTGATGAACATCTGTGCTTACAAAGTTTGAGGGTCTTGATGAAAAACAAGGTATTTACCACTGTACCATGTTAAGCTTGACAGAATTTAACTTTTCGCTCATCTGCTGTTGTGTACAATTTAAGGCCGCCAATTATGAAGAGTTGACGAATAAAGCAATAATATGCAGTTATAAATATTTACGATTCCGTGACACGTACAATATTTCCTTGCCTTCTGCTTTTCAGTATGGATTTCAATCCGTAATGAGTGTAAACGATTCCATCATGGCAATTCTTCACTGTTTGAAAGTTAACAGTCGAAAAACTCAAGCCCTCGTCTTAAGGGTAAGTCTTTAGACCAATAACTAATGTTGCTAAAAATATTTTTAGCTTGACTTTTATAGGATGATTTAAGACTATTAACTTGATTAATTTTAACCTTTTTACTATATTAGAAAGAGCCGCCATTTTGGATGTTTCTTTGAAACACTGGAAGCCATTGCAGACGCGTCAAAAGTTCCCGCCTTTTTTCTTAAAGAATTACACGCATGCGCAAATCTATCAAAGCAGTTTTATTTTGATATTTCAATAGTTTGTGTTTTTTGTTTGTTTGTTTTTATCAGCTTTATTCTAATAAATTGTTAACAATTTGTTTACAGATGTTAATTCAAATTTGTCACGAAGGAGACTATTACCAACAAGTTATCGACGCCATCAGATTCTACATGAAAACATCAAGAGAATCCAAGCCTTTTGAAACACTTGTTTCTTTGATTTACAAAAAACCTATTTCACCATCTTTTCAGGTAAGGGAGCTGTAAAACAATCTGCCAAGACTTTGATATGTTTTTCAGGGGTTTTAGGTCATTTTTGTTTATCATTTCTTGTTTTCCCCGCAGGCCATTTGTCTTAACTTCCTCAACACTTTCATTAACTCTGCTCCATCGTTCAATGTCAAAGTTTTCCATCAACAAGAGATTGAAAACGCTGGTCTTGATCCAGACAAGATTGAACAGGTACTACAGTCCATTTTTTAAGTCCTATTTAATAAATTATATTGTACTTTTTAAACGCAATCTTTTATATTATCAATCAGGTCTTCAGCCTTGCTTTTTAGTTGTTAAATTATGTTAATATATTTCTTACAGACATTAGAAGGAGTAGAAGCCAAGACAGTTCGTGACGCACTGAAGACATGGCGTGACGGCTATATCAATGTACAAAGCGTCATGGATGAGTTTGTCTCGCTAAGAGAAAGAACTAAGTACTTGCGTGACGAGGTAGACTTTTGTCCTTCATCTGCAAATATGGATAGCAGTGTTTTCAAGTACTGTTCGTATTTTTTGGTTATTCTAATTTTGCTCTTTCTTCTCTAGGTTGACTTGCTTCAGGCAAAGCTTGGGGTGAGTATAGCTATTATTTACCCCGATATTCCCTCGGTACACCTCGTTCTTCGTCAGTTCATGTACCCAAAATGGAATGTCAATGAGATTTACAAATAATTCTTTGTTCATTTCCTAATCCTTTCTTAAATCTATTTTTCCCTCTTGCTATCTCATTTCTTTTCTTCCTTTTCTGCTCTTTTTCTTGCGCTCTGTCGTTCAATCTTCCTTCTCCAAGTTTTTTTCATTACATATTTTCTTTCTCCTTTCTGACTCTAACAAGTTATGGTAAATTAGATCAGTTAGGTCGAGTTTCCTAATGATATTACGATGTGATATTTATTTTAGGAAACAGAGAAATCTAATGGCGACCTCAAGAAACGCAACGAAGAGGTAATAAATAAAGCAACTGTGCTGATCGGGAATCGATCTTTTCATGTTCTTTTTAAAAGTTTCAAGTTATCTTCTAGGAACAACACTTACAAAAAATGCAGTGATTTATTAACTATTTGTGAAAAAATATAAAATACTTATAACCAAAAACATTTCTAGTTGGAAGCCAGCTACGAGGAGTACAGACTACGAACCAACGAACTCCAGACAACACTTGAAAACCTTGTGGTAAGATATTTGACTTCTATTAGATTTGAATTCCACCAAGCGCGGCATGAAAGGCCAGCAGCGCATGCAACTGTCATGTGACTACACAGGAATCCCAGGGTTAAGTTAAAGAAATTTCAACCTCGAGCAACTCTCACGAGACTACGCAGGGATCCCATTTAGAGCGCAATATTGAACGCACTCATTCAGTCCCAAGCCATAAAGTCTTGAGTTAATGAAGAAAATAATGATTTTTTTAAATGGGAGCATTCAAAAATTGTATTTTTCTTCTCTGCTGCGCTCTAAGCCTTGCAACGTTTTCAAGATGCGCACGCAGCCTTTAGTAAAAGGCCTGCCGCTTAAAGAAATAATATTTAGCCCGAAAAAAATATTTATGGTAACTAGAAACAAGTGAAGAGCGAAGCAGAAGCCATGGAGGTACCAGAGGACCTCATTAATACACTGTCTGAAGCTGCAGCAGCTGCTGCCGTACCCGAAGCACCTGAAGCTCCACCTCCTCCCCCACCCCCTCCTCCACCAACGTCAGGAACCGGTAAGTCGAACATCTTTGTTAAACTTTGAAACTCAGGGAGTCACCTCGGGACATCTTTGGAATGTTCTCGGAGTGGTTTCGGAATGATGTCAGCATTATGACGGCATTTTCGGAGTCCACTCGTAAGTGTTATACTTCTTGCGTTTCCCCGAATAAGCTAAAATTAAATAAATCATTAATTAAGGATGAATATTATATGGTAGACCGTATGAAAAAATACAATATACAATAATAAATAAAAAGTATATTCATTGATAAAATGTAGAGAGTTAAGTACAATCTACATGATATAAAAACGTATACCTAAAATAATAATAATAATTAAGAGTGCAACACGTGATATGATTATTTGTTTAATATGTTCAATGTTCGATATGTTCAAACATTTGATATGTTCATCAGAGAAAATAATATTTATTAATATTAATAATAAGTTTTGATTCGGAATTGTCAGTTGAAGCAGCAGACTTGATATCAAAGGGCAAAAAATTGAAATTCTTAAGAGAGAAGTCCTGAATTTAACAAGGAAATTATATTTTTTGACAACAGATGCTCTTAAATTTATAAAATTCATTTCCGACATAAAGAAAGAACTTAAAAAGATCTTTCACAAGATGCAGTTGAGTGCTCAAGGAATCTAAAAGTAATCACTAGAAACTTTTTATTCTTATTCTAGTATTGAACAATGAGACTAAGGGCCTAATAAATAAGACAATCTATCGCATAATTTACGGATACGTAACATTATGGAAAGTTAACTTTAACTAATGACAGGCAAAACAACCTTTTTCTTTCAAAAAATAATGGTAAATAATAAATCTTTATTTTAAAAATATCAACTTCGTCTGCATGCAGCAGGATTATGCACGTCAACGTGGCAATGTTCACGTACTAACCAGGAAGGTAATAGAACTATTCGTGGTGATGCAATGTTTCTCTATTACAGACCACATGTCATTCCCTAGAGTATCATTTCTTTGTTTAACAGTAGTGCAAAAGAAGAGATATGAATATGGAATCTTATTCTCAAGGGAATGACACGTGGTCTGAATTGGGAAAACATTACGTCCAAACGAATTAGATCTATTATGTTGATGTACTAACTTTACTAATGCATCTACTGTGCAGATTAACTATGCTATTAATATGTGCCCTTATCGCATGGATAGAATGTAAGCTTGTTCTAACTGGTCAAACAGGTTTTGAAATAGTCATGTGTTTCAGAAAACCTGTTGCTAACAAGACTAATTTAAAGTACAATAGTCTCTTTACAGTTCCCTGCCCCATCTTGAAAGGTAGCCGTGTCTTTGCATCGAAGCAGACGAACGGCGAGCTCGCAATGATAGAGACATATGAATAATTGTTCAAGGTGTTTAAAAAGGTATCTATCATTGCAAGCACACCGTTCGCCTTCCTTTCACTGCTACCTTTCGAGATAGCGCAAGGAACTGTGAAAGGGATTATTGAGTGTTATCAGGTTATTCGTACAGTTTACATGAAAAAAGGATAACCCTACCCAGGTGCCCCTGGGGATGGAAAACAAAACACTTATCCCAAACACCAGGGTCACCCCACCTTTATATGAACGGTACCGGTCTGGAAAAAAGCCACTGGGAAATACCAAATAAGATTGTGCAGTAATAAGAGTGTCATGATCACGTGACTATTTGAGAACTACGCTTTTTATTTGCCATTCCCAGGTTGAGGGGAAAACTGGGTCGAGTTGGCATCGTAGTGCATTGTGGGGCTGTTTTGGGGACTTTTCAAAGATGGCGTCTAATTTGTTCCCTAAATCAGTCCCACAATGCACTGCAATTCCAACTTGACCCAATTTTTCTTCAATCTCTAAACGTTTTGGCTTTCTGCTTCTATTCTTATAACCTGATAACAGCATAATGAATGTATTGCCTGCACGCACCAAAATAAATCGGTTTTTCTGGTTTTCTAGAACTAGATTTTTATCCACCAGATATTTGCTCATCCTTTGATTGGGAAATAGGTGA
The DNA here is from genome assembly GCF_009602425.1 of Actinia tenebrosa. The sequence continues at coordinate 164,490 of NW_022259370.1, read as the reverse complement.
GTATGAAATTTACGAATAACCAGTCAAACCTGTTAAGCAAGTCAAACCAGTCAATCTTGTTGCGCAGTTAAGTACTTGTAACACACGACAAAAACACTCTTAAAATGTTCAATAAATATTAAAAATTAATAAAAAAGACTATGAAAATGAAAAATGTTTAAGGTGAACCATTTGTATACTTAATTAATTGAACCATAATTTTATAAGATTCAGTTTCATTGCATGGCTAAACGTACACAAGCATACCGTTACCGCATGAGCACCTCTACCACATCATGATCCCGGGTACCAAAATAGATCAATTTAATAAAATATTTCTAAAAATGAAATAGATGATGACGTCATCAACAACGAAAACTCTTTCGTACATTCCCTATTTTTCTGTTGTTGCTTCATTAGAAACTCGACACTATGTTGCTCTTACGTTTAGGAGGGGAATTTAACACCAAATAAACTATGATAATGACGTAAATGCATGTTATTTAGAATGACGTAAAAATGTACCATGACGCCATCATTATCGAGTCCTCCACATACTACTCTTATTCTTGATTAGAAACAACTTTGTACGCCTTTTTTATGGTATCAACTTAGTTAAATTCGACGACATTCTTTGTGGTAATTTAAGTATTTTTTTTCGTTTTTATTAAATAAATAGCTAAATTTAATTTAACAACATAAGTAAAACTAACCCTAACCCATAAGTAAAATYGTAAAATTTCAGAAGAGAAGACTAAAATTTATTTTCACAATCACAATGAAAATCATTCATTAACTTCATTTAAAATTTCTTTTTATTTCTTTTACTTTAAGCTTTGCTCATTATTTCGCTGCCCTTTTTCTCTCTAGACGCCTACCCCAATCTCCTGGTGCTCTCATACGATAAACACCTACAATTGCAAAAACCTTGTCATTTTAATATATATATGTACGATAATAGGAATTAATGCAATAGAAATATTTTTATTTCAAAGCCCCTATAGATTGTTCAAAATAACTTTTTTAGCATATATAGACAGGGTAATATCAATTTGATTTTCAAATTCTACCTTACAAACAGTGAAATAATTACACCTGTTTTTCTTTAAAAATAATCGATTCCTATTTGTAATTTTTWAAAATTTTTATATGACGACTTCCTAGCAAATAGGTGTATCTTCCTTTCCAAACTAAAAATACTAAATAAACTTTTTTTTAATAAGATGGTGTTTCTCCGACTAATCGAAAACGATTACGACACAAGAGTATTCGTCTACCTATGTTGAACTGGATGCCAATCTCCAACGATTCTAATGGATCAATCTTCAAGGTAAAAGCTTAATTTATCAAGCATCATTTTGTTACCTTTACTCAATCATCATCATCATCAATATTTCAATGCTATACATGACTTTCAAAAATGGCCGCCAAACTCGGTTCAACTCAGTCCCCGCCACCATCATCATCATCATTATCATCACCACCATCATCATCATTATCATCACCACCATCATCATCATCACCACCACCACTATCATCATCATTATCATCATTACCAGCAACATCACCACCACCACCATTGTCGATCTACATTGCGATCATATATCATCATCATATATCATAATCACTTTTATTTTCTCATCTACTTTTTCATATAAAGGAAGTCAATGATGAGGATATCATATCAGCCATGGACTTTGATGAATTTGACAGAAGGTTCGAGCTTAAAACTAGTGACACTTCAGAAGAGGTTCAGGCCAAACGAGAGAATGGTAAGCAATCTTTTCTTTACACGATCACCCCTACTTTATACTCCTAACAATATTTCATTTTATTTTCAATTTTCCATTTTTCATTTTCTAATTTCAAATCTCATTTTATTATCCAGCTGTCAAGAGAGCTGCGGAGCAGATTACAATCCTGAATTCTAAACGCGCAAGGAATCTTGGTAAGCAATTCGCGATCGTTATCACGTGAACTAGTTATGGTATCAGTCACGTGTTCGAAAAAAGCCACTCTTTGACGTCAACATAGTCATTGTCAGTTAACTGCCAATCATTGCTCTTCCGTTCCTGATCACGTGGGTAAAGTCACATGAACGCGTAAATGTCTAATTAGCCAATCATATACTGTCATTTCAGTGATCGCACGTCATCGTATCAAACACAAGACTGATGAAATCAAAGAATTGATTGACGCTTGTGACTTGGTTGAACTCACTCCAGAACATGCTGAGTTACTGCTGAAGTTTGTCCCGACTAAAGAAGAGGTATTCAATTTCGTTTAGAAACTTTTCTGTATGTAGTAACGTTTATCGTAGTCAATATTTCATATATGTTCCATAAAATTCCCCTTGATTCTTTGCGGGATGCGTCAGTCTTCAGGTTTTTTTGTTTTTGTTTTTGTTTTTGTTTTTTTTGTTTTTGTTTTGTCTTCAGATATATAATATTAAAAGTATATATCAATTTCAAGTAATGTTGAATTAGATTTGGTCTGGTTTTTCTCCCACTCTCGACCCAAGAGCTGCTCGATGAAATGGCACTCCGTTGAGCATGCGCAGCAAGAACGACAGGAGGAGGGATAAATTTTGCAAATCTTTAAGAAAAATGCGTGCGAATTTAGGACCAAATTATCGAAAACATGTAGCTTAATATATCAAATGTGTATTCGAATTTTAGTTGGCTGGTTTTGCTCGCTACGCATCAGAGTATGACAGGATGTCTGAAGCAGATCAGTTCATGTTTAAGGTATGAGAAAACAAATACGAGTATCTTCTTTTATCAATCTGGGGGACAAAACAATAGGTTCCAATTCTCAGGAGATTGTAATTCTTTTGTTTTGTCCCCCAGATCGAGAGGTGTATTGCATTTCCTTGCGATAAGTTTAAGTTAAACTAACACTATTATCCATTATTTTCGTGTAAGGACTTAAAATAAACTTTTTCCATGCTAATAAATATTACTATTTTTCGTTTTATTTGTGGCGTCAGATGGCACAGGTTGAGCGATACGAAGCTAAGCTTGGAGTCATGGCTTTCATTGGGGTGTTTGAAGAACTCATGAGAACTGTAGTTCCTGTAAGTAATCAATGGCTTACTCAAATAAAAGCTGAAATACAATGTTAGTTGGAATTCTAGTTCATTCAACACGAGAAATTTACATTGTACTCAGTCACTGCTAGGAAATGCTAACCAAAAATAGATGACCCATAAACCCTTACGGGGAACGCAACCAACTCAGCTGGTAGGACCAATAGGCGTTTTGCAACAAACAGTCACGTGCTGATATATGACTTTGATAACGAATCAATTCAGCTCAAGGTCCCTTGGGGAAGGCTCTGCTGGATGGCAAGCAAACTTTAAAATGCTTCGTATCTTGAAATCTTATTCTGGATGCGGCATTAGTAATCCAGCAAAATCTTTCAATAAAAGAGGTCCACATATTTTACCAACTAGTAACAATCACGTGTCAATCTATTGCAAAAGGACCTATTGTTTTCTTATTCTCACGAGGAAGCAAAACTTTGAATAAAAATGAAAATTCGCGAAGCATTTAATTTTGGTAGTGGTAGTAAATGACGCCATGGCATGCAAACGGCCTAATCTATATGGTATTATTATTTATTAATAATCGATTTAATAGATTAATAAAAATCATGTTTTTTGAATTCAGGAAATTGACTCAGTGCTTCGAGCAGCAACATCGATCATCAACAGCGTTAAGATAAAGAAACTGTTCAAGGTAACTCGGAAAGCTATCTCCATTACTAATACAAGTTTTCCAAAGTCAATGACAGAGAGAGGGGATGGACTAATTAAGGTGTTATTAAATTTCATTGGAGTAATAATAAAGGGAAATATAGAAGCGAAACACTTCCCATTTCCTTCTAAGTGCCTTAAAATGATTGAAGTCTAACTTTTTGCTACCTCTTATAGATTATTCTCATCTATGGGAATTATATGAACAGCAGTCGTAGAGGAATGGCTCTTGGCTTCAAACTCGAATCACTTTACAAGGTAAAGTATAAAACCTTACTTGTAACAAAGGTTCTCAAATGCAGTTTCATTCAAGGATCAGCTGATTTCTGACTAGGAAATTAAGTTATATATTTTAAATATTGCACCGTTTTTCTTCTTCTTCTTCT